>BJFM01000751.1:57823-61359 GCA_016586285.1 Arothron firmamentum | reverse complement strand
ATTATTATTATTATTATTATTATTATTATTATTATTATTGCTTTTAAAGTTATAAATACCCGCAGGAAGAGAAAATAATCCCCCGTTTTAATCTTTAATCTCGGGAATCCAGGGAAATTCAGAAAAAAGTTGAACTAAATCACATATTTGTCAGACAAATCTTCTGTTTTTCTGTAGTGATGAGTGCTGTCAGTATGTATTGATGACCAAAGTCATGATATTGGAAAAATTAGATGAGATTCATAATAAATAAAAGTAGTTTTGACAGAAAACCTCAAGGAGACTGAATGTGATCATTTTTCTGCTTTCAGGCTTCATGGCAAATGTTTTAAAAGTGATTTGAATGTTTCATTTTGATTTTTGCAGGACTTCATGATGCAGCAGACGATGCTGAGGGTTAAAAACCCGGCCAAGTCTCTGGACTTCTACACCCGAGTCCTCGGCATGACGTCCGTAACCTCTCTTTCTTTGCTCTATTTTCTGGGATTAAACCAGCCTCCAGATTACCAACCTCACCTGACAGCAACCCAACTCATCTGTTTTCCAGCTTCTTGCAGAAGATTGACTTCCCGTCGATGCGCTTCACGCTGTACTTCCTGGGCTACGAGCAGAAATCGGACATCCCGGTTGACATCAAAGAAAGGACGGCGTGGACGTTTTCCTGCCGAGCGACGCTGGAGCTGACGCAGTGCGTAGGAGCAGGGAGACGCCTGCCGGACCCGGATCTCTGCGCTGATGACCGAGGCTTATGTTTGTGTGTCTGACAGCAACTGGGGCTCCGAGCTGGATGAAAGCCTGTCCTATCACCATGGAAACAAGCAGCCGCTGGGCTTCGGTGAGACCTCAGCAGACCTTAGCTTCTCTGTCAAAGCTGCTTCTCTTCAAAATGTAAAGGATCTGAATTAGGAGGGAGCCGACCCGCCTGTGGTTGATGCTGCTGTGTGCTTGTTTCAGGTCATATCGGCATTTCTGTCCCTGACGTCGACGCTGCCTGTAAATTGTTTGAGAGGGAAAAAGTGACCTTTGTGAAGAAACCGGATTCAGGTGAGTCAGAATCTTTTTATCTCTGGAAGAACCGGTTGAACACTGTAATATCACAGTTATTGTTTCAGCAGAAGCTAAAGCAGAGTGATGAACAGCAGTAAAAAAGAAGCAGAAAAGAACCTCTGCAGAGATAATACAGCGTTCAGCCACCAGGGGCGCTGTTGCCGGTGTGATGATTGACAGCTACACTGACGAAGCATCTGTTTAGATCAGGGAGAACACTTTTGTTGATGGTTGTTCTCACACACATCATTAACGTAATTAACTGTTGCATGTTCTGCTCTCAGATCAGGTTTGTTTCCACGCCTGCATCATGTGACCTCCATCATGTGACGGTGACGTCATTGCGTTTCTTTCCTCTCAGGGAAAATCCGGGATCTGGCCTTCATTCAGGATCCTGACGGATACTGGATCGAGATCTTGAGTCCTGGCAACATGTTCTCTGTGATGTCGCCGTGAGTCGGATCACGTGACCGACCACATGACCAGCCGCCCTCGGACGTTAACGATGGAATTAAAAATCAATAAAGATTCTGTGGAGCAAAAACGTCTGAAACGGCCTCCAACAACAGGTTTTCAGGGGTTTTTTTGTATTAAAATCAGAATTTGGCAAGAAAAACAGTTTAATATTAAATAATAACTTCATCCATAGACAGAGTAAATGTGTGAAAACAGATTTAAAGGTGATTGAGGATCCTGTTGAAGCAGGAAGCTGAAAAAGAGAAACGTTAGAGCCCAAACTAAAGCAAAAATACTGATTTCAACCTGCTCAAACCAACTCCATGTTCACTTTTGCATGAGCAGCTGTGGAGCATGTTAGCAACGTTAGCAGGTTTGAGCTAATTCATGCAGGAAAATACAAAATCTGGGGTGGTTTGTTGGTGCTGGAGCACCTCCATCAAAGGGTCAGAAGGCTCCAACCTCTGTGCCCCAGGGTCTGTGAGGTCTGCTGCTGGAGGAGGTGGAGGGAGAGGAGGTGGAGGCCAGAGCGGGGCTACGCTGCAGCACCTCCACTGGCCTCTGGGAGGCGCCACTGACATCAGGAGGCGGAGAGAGCGCATTCAGTCCGTACGGAGGACGAACGACGGCGGCCCAGGGCTGTGGGTGGAGGTGGGGAGGGTGTGGGTGGAGGGGAGGCCGCTGGGATGTCATGGCGAGGGCGACGGAGGTGAGGTGCGAGAGGAGGCGGGCCTGGAGCGGATCGCACGCCTCCAGGCCTTCCACGGCGCTCAGGTAGCGGGACACCTCCGTCAGGCACTCCCGGAAACCCAGAGACAGAAAGTCCAGGGCCAGAGTGTGGACGTCCAGGTGGCCTGAGGACGGGGGGACACGAAAACAACCAGAATACATCAAATAAAGCAGAACGCGTTGATCCCGGCCGCCAGGGGGCGTGGTCTCCCGTGCACCTACCTGCCTGCAGACCCTTCAGGTGATCCACGGTCATCTGCAGGATCTCAGCTTTCTCCAGTTTGGCAGAACCCTTCCAAGTCAAACCAGTTAACCAGAGCTGCAGTCCCAGTATAACCAGTCCACCTCTCCTCTCCCAGCATGAGCAGCGTCTCACCTGTTTCTCTACCGCTGTGGGGACCAGCCGCCGCAGCTCGGACAGGCTGCTGTTGATTCTGTCTCTGCGCCTCTTCTCAATCACCTGATCAGAGGTCAAAGGTTAGTCACGTGATCGGTGTTCCGACTGTTTCTGTCGGGATGGAGGACAAACTCACTCCTCTGCGCCTCTTTCTCTCCATCATCTGTGAGGTCGGAGAACCGGATCCGAGGTACGAAGCTTTCACGAGGCTGAAAATATGAAGGGCAAGTTTGGGGATTGTGGGAAATGTAGTCTAAAAATCTTCATTAAATTCCACAGTTTATGTGCAAGTTTCTGCTGTGCGACTGAATTTTAAGTTGTTAGGGTTAAATTGTTAATTGTGATTGAAGCTAAAGTGTGTGTCTGCCACGGGTGGCCGTGTTCTCCTCGGACTGACCCGGGATAAACGCTCCCTCGGCCCGCATCCACGTCCTCCTCGGCGGAGCTGCTGTCCTCACACGGCCGCTTCATGGAGCCCGGGAGCCCGGCTGGAGGAGGTGGAGGTTTGAGCCAAAATAAACCAACAACCAACACACACACACGCACACACACACACAAAGGTTCGCGCGTGAAAAGGCGCAGGGGGATAATCCGATCAGCCTCGGTGATGATCGAGCTGTGGAGGATCCGGGAACTGGTGCGGGACAGGTGGCCCGAGAGCCGGCGACGGACCCGACTGATGGAGCTTTTCCCACGGTGCGCGCGCGCACGCACAGTGGGAACGCCCACCGCCCTTCACACCCAAACTGGAGCCGAAGTTTGGAGGAATGATACAAAATAACGACAGACCTTCCTCCAGAAAAACAACAGTTAAAAGAGTAAAGAGAAAACACACACACACACACACACACACACACACACACAGCTCTGTTAGCAGCCAGTCTGACCACAGCAGCGCGTTCACGTC
>BJFM01000751.1:45323-55323 GCA_016586285.1 Arothron firmamentum | reverse complement strand
GCTCCGCGGCTCCGCAGCCCGGACGATTCTTTCACATCCTTCTGGCCCAATATTAACACCTGCCGACGCTGAACCCGAAGGTTTAAACGCGTCACACGGTCTTATTACCTCCGCTCTTGTGTTCGGCTCCGCCGTGACCCATTTCGAGTCAAAATGACGTAATCAGTTCCGAATAAAGCTTCATGACGTCAGCGACGCATAGAAACGCAGTTTTGACCATAAACAAGGCTGAAATCAGCTTGTCTGGTCCAGCAGTGATCAGCTGACCGCAGCCACCATCCCTCCCCAGACATGAACATCTGCGTGCTCCTGGAGGGTGGCGACCCCCGGATGCGGCTTTGCTTCTTTGATTTTGTCGTGCCCTGACAGCTGTATCTCCACCTCTTGGTCAAACATCCAGAGCCCGACTGCAGGAGGAAGTGGAAGATGCTCCGGGACCAGCACCGCCGCGAGCGCTACAGGGAGAAAGAGCGGCGCGAGAGCGGCGTGGGTCTCCTGAACTATCGGCCCTGGAGGTACGCCGCCATCCTGTCCTTCCTCAACCCCTTCACCGACTCCAGGGCAGCCGGGACCAACGGCTGGGCTCTGGACCCGGTGGGCTGCAGCACCACCATGGAGACGCGCAGCGACGACGACGACAGCTACGGTGGGGCGGCGTCCGCGTTTGCTTCCAAAGCCTGCTCAGATTCTGGATCAGCTTGGCTGCTTTCCTCCGCAGGGATCGCCGTCGCCGACGCCACCACCACCACGTGCTCGTCGGGGTCGATGCTGGAGTTCGTGCAGAGGAAGCGCTCGTCGTCCGTCAGCGCTGAAGACGTCAGGCAGAAAGAAGCCAGGCTGGACCCGAGCGCCGCCGGCCCCGCCGCGCAGCAGGCGCAGCAGGTTAACGTGAGGGAGCTGTGCGAGACCATGATGCAGGCGGTGACGTCGCTCGCCACCTCTTTGGCCTCGTCGCAACCGGATCAGCCTTCGTGGCACTCCGCGGGCGCGACTTCGCTGCTGCTGAAGACAGAGGAACAGGAAGTTACCGATGCTGAGTTGATGGACCCGACGGACGACGAGTACGAGTCGCCCCGGTCGGCGCGGTACGGCAGGAAGACCGCGGACAGTCTGCTGGGGGACTACCCGAAGAGCGTGGAGGCCCAGAGGGACCAGGAGGCGGAGCAGCGAGATCATGTGACCCTGTTCTTGTTGAGCCTGGCGCCCGCCATCAGGAGGCTTCCTGCTGAGAAACAGTCATGGGTCAAAACCAAGATCCAGCAGCTGGTTCACGAGGCCGAGTTTGGACCCACCAGCTTCCAGTGAGACGCTGTTTTCCAGGGTTCAGGCAGAGTTTTAACTTTAATCACTGGTAGAGCAGCCTGTAGGTGTGTACGGGACACTGACGAACAAACCAGCAACAGAGCGTCTGCAACGGGAACGTGGCCGATGACGAAGAACCCACGTTCACCCTCATAACTGCGATGTGGAAGGATGTTACTGAGTATGTATGTAGGTTATCATGGCAACAGTGTTTATGCTGTTTTTAGTTAGTTCTTACATCACTGTTTTATCTTCTTTTTACTGTATGTATTAAAAAAATGTAAAATGTTCACATTTTCTTTCTCTGTATAAAAGAGCAGCACCGATCTGGTCGGATTAAATAATAGGAGTAAATACATAAATATGAGGTATTTTTATTAATGAATTAAGTGTGACATTTCTGATAAGGAAGTATTAATACTTGATTTAAATTGTGCTGAAATATCTGTGTATAAAACAACATTGAAAAGATTTATAACGATAAGAGCCGGAACAGCGCCCCCTGGTGTGCTCTGCAGCTCAACATCCGGGTCACGTTGGTCAGCTGATGAAAACACGGAAGTGTTCGGTCCGCGGGATGCTGGAGCTGCCGGAGCTGCCTGAAACCACCTGTGTTATGAGTTTGTGGACCGAGTCAGAACCTCTGATATCTATCGGATATCACTATCAGTGACCTCTGACGTACCGTCGTCGTCTGTGAGTAATTTTCTCCTCCCCTTTCAACCATAGAAAAAGGATCTATCTATCTATCTATCTATCTATCTATCTATCTATCTATCTATCTATCTATCTATCTATCTATCTATCTATCTATCTATCTATCGTTTGCAGTAACAGACTGATTATTTTAGTATAAGTATAAAGAGTAAGGTTTTTTTTTTGTTCTGTCCAACCTTTAGATCAGTCTAGTTGATAATTAACGCAGGTGAGCAGAAGTTGTAGAGGCTTCTGGGAAATGTAGTCAGGAGATACTTAACCCTGAAGTCCTACAAGTGCCCACTACAGTAATAATAAATAAAAAGAGAGTTATCTTATTTAATAACAACCAAAGATGTGAAGCTAAGTTGATTTAATGCCTTCTAAGATCATTCTGGGTGTTATTTTTAGTTTTAGGCTAAAACAGACTTCATTGTTTATCGCTCACAGCCTACATATTGATATTAAAAGATGATTTGATTCAGGAAACTTCAGATTCTTTTGAAATTTCAGCAGAATTCAAGCGTAACATCTTGTATTGACTGATTTGACCTCAGACATGCAGTGACTGAGTATGCCCAGCAGGTGGCGGTGGAGCCCGCTGAGCATGGTGAAGGTCTTCCGCTGTCCGGCCCGTCACGGCTACGCTGTGGAAGTTTCTCCCTTCATCACTAACAGGCTGGCCTGCGCTGCTTCACAGTACTACGGCATCGTAGGTGAGTTCAGACCAGAGGAGAGGGGATAATCCAGAATAAATGAGATTAAGAGTGATAATAACCATGTGGGTTTTTAGGCTGCGGCTCCTTGTTGGTCCTTGATGTGACAGAAACTGACGTTCACCTGTTGAGACGGTACGTTTGCGTTGTTTCCCTCACCTGACGTAGACCTGAGTCTTTATGACACTCCAATCTGTCCTGTCTGATCTGTGTGCGTGTGTGTGTGTGTGTGTGTGTGTGTACGTGCATCAGTTGGGAATGGGGTGACGGTCTCTTCGATGTATCTTGGAGTGAAACCAATGAACATGTTTTGGTTGCCGGGGGCGGCGACGGAAGTCTGCAGCTGTGGGACACGACCAATCAGAACGCTCCTCTGAGGGTGGCCAAAGAACACACACAAGAGGTAAAACACACACACACACACACACACACACACACACACATTTAACAGCACATTCACCTCCGTAACGTTGCCAAGATCAGGAGCTTCCTCAACACCAGCCACCATCTCCACCTCCTCTCCTCTCCTGCTCTCCTCCTCTTCTTCTCACCGGTATTATCAGTGTGTCCAGTCTTCCTGGCTGTTCTGTCTCTCTCTCTCTCTCTTTTCTTCTCCTCCTTTACCCATCAGTCTTTCAGCAGCATGGTTCCTCCTTGTCAGCCTGGTCCTGCTCCAGGTTTCTTCCTGTTAAAGGGAGGTTTTGCTGCCACTGCTGCCCTGGGGGGTTCCGCCTCTGTAAAACACCTGGAGACAATTTTTATTGCAAAAGGCGCTGAATGAATAAAACTGAACTGAATTAAACAGCATGTATAGACTACAGTGTGTGTGTGTGTGTGTGTGTGTGTGTGTGTGTGTGTGTGCGCGCGCAGGTGTATTCTGTTGACTGGAGTCAGACCAGAGGAGAAAACCTGATCGTTTCAGGATCGTGGGATCAAACCATTAAAGTGGTGAGTTTCTCATCTTCTCTCTCTCTCACCCTCTCTCCCTCTCTCTCTCTCTCTCTCTCCCTCTCTCTCCCTCTCTCTCCCCCCTCCCTCCCTCTCCCCCCTCTCTCTCTCTGACATCATCTCATGTTTTTGCTCCTCCCATCAGTGGGACGCCGCGCTCGGCCAATCGCTGACCACGCTCAGAGGTCACGAAGGGGTCGTGTACAGCACCGTCTGGTCACCTCATATCCCAGGATGCTTTGCTTCAGCCTCAGGTGAGCTGGGACCCAGGCTGCACTCATACCTTTGGACGCTTGGTGGCGCTGTTGGTGTGTTTAATTGCTTCATCAGGAGCTCAGAGCGACTCTCAGTCTAATTTTCAGGTGTTTTTGGTGGTTTTTCAGACTTGAAAATACATTTAATCTTGAATATTATAAATTTGTAAAAGCACATTTATTGGGGAAATTAGGCGGAACTTTAAAGCTGCTGAGATGATTGGAGTTGAAGCTAACGATCAGAACATGGCGCTCATGAGGTCTGAGTCCTGCACATGAGCCCCTGGAGCTAACATGCTAATCAGTTGGCTCACGGATCCCCTCCATCATCTCGCCCATCATCCATCGCCGCTGCTCCTCCACAACTCTGCTGGGCATCATTTCACCAAAGTCAATACGCCAAAACGCTTCAATCCCTCATTTCACGCGCCTCTTCACCCGACCGTCATCGTGCCTCTGAGCAAACGGAGGAGACGCGACGAAGGCGTCTGGAGGAGGTGTTGGTGATGATCGACCGGGGGTGTCTCACATCTGATTGCTGCTGGAGGCGGAGCCGCCATGATGGACGGTGATCGATAATGCTGCTGTGATTGAAGTTTCCTGTGGTGTCAAGGGCGTAGCTCCTGTCCTGGTCACCTGCACACCTGCGTTTGTTCTGTGGATGATCCCGGTGGAGGACAAAACGGAGGAAGAGCTGAAGGGAGGGCGAAGCTGCTGTACCGCACTCGGCCTCCAGGGGGCGATCTAGAAATGAGATAATAGGAGAACAGCAGTGAAGCGGGTACTGATCCCTGTGGAGCGCCGTTAGGCCTTTCAGATGTTCTTTGGTGCTTCAGTGGGACGAGTGTTTGATGTTTAGATGAATAATCCTCAGAAATCTGTCTTTTAACAGATGAAGAAGCTCTGCCACCAAATTCATTTTCATGGTTCTGAGGATAACGCGGAGAATAAAACGGGTGTGTGTGTGTGTGTGTGTGTGTGTGTGTGTGTGTGTGTGTGTGTGTGTGTGTGAGCAGCTAAACTTGCTGATGGCAGCAGGTGCAGAAAGCCTTTACTCACACACACAGACAGACACACACACACACACACACACACACACACACACTCCTCCACACTTGGCTGAGGAGTCAAGTGTGCAGGTAAAAGAACAAGTGAGGAGGAGGATGAATGAGAGTGAGGAGGAGGTGGAGGAGGGGCAGATGAATGAAGCAGAAGACTCAGTTTCACCCTTTCACACTTCTTCTCCTTCCTGAGGATTTTAATCCTTTAATCTCTCCAACGGTGGAGTTTCCCAGACCTCCGTCTCTGCTCTTCGTCCTCTGGAATCTTTTCATTCTAAACGATCCAGGAGACATGATGAACGTTCTGAAACCACCTGATGAAACATCTCCAGCTCCGCCGTGGACTTCTCGCTCCACCCATCTGGAAGATCTGATGGACAGATTGAGTTTGAAGACAAAAGCTGCCGGGTGAATAAAAGAGGAGGGAGGAGGAGAGAGGGAGAGAGAGAAGGTTGTGTTTGTCGCAGCGTTGGCACGACCTCAAGCCTCATCATGAACACACACCAGCTCCAGTATCTCCATCTTTGTGGGGACTCTGAATTTGCCCCACCTTGTTCTGAATAAGTGAAAAATCAAAGCTGCTGCACAGATCAAAGCACAGAAATTCACCCTAAAACTGCAGAAAAAGATCTTCTGTGACGTTAGCATGCTAAGCAGCTAGCCTCCTCGATTCTGTCCAGTCAAACCAGTTTGTGTGCCAGTTCCTCTCCTCTCTCTCCTCCTTCATCCACCTCTCCATCAGCAGGGACCCCCCATCCCCCCATTTGAGCCTCCTGATCTAACCTACCTTCTAAATCCAACCCTCTGTCTCTGAAAGTTCTGGTCCTCGCTGGTGTCACACTGGTCACCTGGAGGTCACGTTCGCTCCAGCTGGTTCCAGCTCTGGTTCCAGGGAGGAAGAGGAGCATCTTACATCTGAAGAGCTGCCTCCGTACCTCATGGTTGCCATGGCTACAAGCTGAGACTGAACAAACAGCAGCTTGTTGGACACCAGCCGCCTCAAATGTTGCAGCATCACATCAGGAGCAAACAAGTTCTCCAGAGGAGAACCTCTGAAGAACCTCTATAGAACCTCTGAAGAACCTCTATAGAACCTTCTGAAGAACCTCTCTAGAACATTCTGAAGAACATCTTGAGAACCTCTGAAGAACCTCTACAGAACCTTCTGAAGAACCTCTCTAGAACTTTCTGAAGATCCTCTCTAGAACCTTCTGAGGAACCTCTGGACAGTCAATGTTTTGGTTCCTGTCTTTAGGTGATGGAACGCTCAGGGTTTGGGACGTGAAGAGAGCTGCGTGCCGATTGGCCGTCCCTGCACACAGTGCTGAAATCCTCACCTGTGATTGGTGCAAATACGACCAGGTAACCGCCCACCTCAGCCCGAGTCACGTTCAAAGACACAACTCGAATGATCTAAAACTGTGTGTGTGTGTGTGTGTGTGTGTGTGTGTGTGTTCAGAATATTGTAGCCACAGGTGCAGTCGACTGCAGTGTGTGTATCTGGGACCTGAGAAATGTTCGACATCCTGTCAATCAACTGCTTGGCCACACCTACGCCATCCGCAGACTCAAGGTGCGGCACACACACACACACACACACACACACACACGGAGGATACTTTGAAATGACACTTTCTTCCTGGAGTTTAGCTCTGAGTGTGTTGCAGGGTTGACAGCATCAAAACACCCACTGAAATGGTTCTAATAAGACCACACACACACACACACAAACACACACACACACATATGAGAGGAGACAGCCACAGCAGAGTCCTTAAACACGTTCCACTTATTCAGATTAGATGTGTCTCTCATCAAGCCACACACACACACACACACACACACAAACACACTAAACACTGACAGACTAGTAGTTTGTGTTGGTGGACAGTGATGACACGTGTGTGTGTGTGTGTGTGTGTGTGTGTGTGTGTGTGTATTGATGACTGATCGGCTGCTATTGATCTCTACAGTTCTCTCCCTTCCGCCGGACTCTGCTGGCCTCCTGCTCCTACGACTTCACCGTCAGGTGAGAACCCGGTCAGACACACTCGTCTGAGGAGGGAGGGATGAGGATGGAGGGAGGAGGATGGAGGGATGTGATGAAGGATGAGTGATAAGGATGGAGTGATGTGATGGAGGGATGGTGCAGTGGTGCTTGTGATGAGGATGAACATCTTTTATTGCTCTTCAGAGGTTAATAAAGCGCAGCCTGAGGGCGCCGGCGTGCTGACGGCGTGCTGACGGCGTGCTGCTTCATTTCTCTCTGCGATGTTGGACAGAATCTCTTTGAAACTGCTGATCAGTCTGTTCTTCACCACCATCATCTCATCACTGGAGGAGGAACACATTAATACGGATGGGTGGATGGATGGATGGATGGATGGTTAGTTTGAAACCGGCCAGTCAGGACTGACCGCCCGCTGACCTTTAAACCCAGGGTCACACCACGATCAGGTGACCCGGGGTGCGTTCGATGTGCGCCTCTTGTGGTCTTGGACGGGCGGTGCTGCCAGGCGGAGCAGAAACAGCCTGAACAGCTGATGGTTCCTCTGAGGGAATCATCACTAATCACTTTTCAGCTCATTTAAAGATAACGAAGCCTCTTTCATTTAATTTCACATCCTTTATTAGCTGGTTTACTGTCCCAGATAATCCTCAAACCTTTATCACCATGGCGATAACACCGGATAATCCTGAACCCCTTATCACCATGGCGATAACAGTGGATTCACTTAAAATAATCTCATCTTTATTAAGCACCTATTGTGGACTTTCATGGCCTGTGTGTGTGTGTGTGTGTGTGTGCCATCAATCATTCCTCACTGCATCTCTAATAACGTTATTAGCCAGTCTCATCTCTTCGCCTCGTTAGCCATTAGCATCGTCCCGCTCCATCGACCGGCCTTTCATCAGCGTCGCAAAACAAACTTCAAAGGAAACGGCTGAATAAATACCACATGACCTGTTGTGCGCTCGTGCCTGCGGGTTGTGGCGCTAACTGGTAACCATGGCGACGCTCTGCTCTGACCTCAGAAGGGTGCCGTTGTCTCCGGCTCAGGTGTCCGGACGCACCTGTGGGTGTGGAAACGCACACCTGCCGCAGGTACACAATCGGCCGGGATCCACCTGCGCACACAGAGAACACGAGTCGTATGCCGACCCGCGTGTCCCTTTCATCCCCCGGTTCCCGCTCAGGCGGTGATGCAATGGCGGTGATTCCGCATTAGCACGGCGGCTAACACAGCGCTAACATTGACACTCTGTGTGTGTGGGTGTGTGTGTATGTGTGTGTGTGTGATCACCATCACCCTCTGGGTCAACACTCTGACCTACCCACCCACTGGACCCCACCCCTGCACACCTTCCCCAGAGCAGCTCTCTGATGATGTCACCACGTCAGTCACGTGTGTTCTGGAGCCCCCTGGTGGCCACCACCAGCTGGTGTCTGGGGGCCTTCGGCTCCGCGCTGGTGGCCTCTCTCTTCTTCTGGTGGGTTTTTCACCACTGGTTCCAGCTTTTAGACGTCAGCTTTGAGGTTTAATGAAAATAAAGCGTTTAAGGGTCCAAACGTTCCAGCGGCTGGCTGAGGAACACACTCACACCTTCATGTTTGAGGCGTGGAGGCTGGAGGTTCACTCGCAGCGCGTCTCCTGGGTGAAGCGGCAGCTTCCGTGCGGGGTGTTTGCTCTAGATACGGTGTTCCTCCCTCCACATGCTGCTGTTTGTAGGTCTTCACACTCATTTCCTGTGAAGATTAGAACCATCAGTGACGTCCAATCACAGCAGGTCACATCTCTGCACGCCTCTTTATGTTCGCTGCTGTCACTGCTCTGCAGCGCTCCCACTCCTTTATCACACACACACACACACACACACACACACAGCTGACAGGTGAATGAACCGTTCCACAGACTGAAACACAATAGAACCAAATAATTACCCGCCGTGGAAACTCCGGACAAAAGAGCAGCCTTCATTTATTGGAATAATATTGTGTGTTTGTCTAACTGGGACAATCACCAGGCCACACACACACACACACACACACACACACACACACACACAAACACACTCACATTAACGTGTAATCGGAGCCACACACATGTTTGGTCCTCACTGTTCTTACAGATGCTGATGCATTTTTGGCGGTCTGAGCGGCTAACGTCGGCTACGCTAATCCGCACCCTGTCACAGTCCATCTGTTGTCTTCTTCTTTTTCTTTTTCTTCTTCTTCTTCTTCTTTTTCTTTTTCTTCTTCTTCTCTGTCTTGTCACTCCTGAAGCTGCATCCGTTGACAAACGGCTGCGAGGGGATTTCAGCAGCCCGACCGCGTCGGCGCTAAATCGCCTCGTGAAGCTAATCGAGGCTAGCAGCTCGTAGCTGCAGGGTCGTCGCTGCAGCCGCTCAGCGCGTCCGTGTGACGCGACACAGATGCTTCCGCTCCAGACGCGACCTGTTATTACTGCTGCTTCCTGTTAGCTGTTAGCTGTTAGCTGTTAGCTCGCAGCAGCAGAACCATCGCGGTCGCGCAAACGTCCTCCGAGCTTCGGCTTCTTTAGCCCCTCTGATGGTGAAGCTATGCTAGCTCAGCTAGCCAAACACAAGGAGAGTAAAACTGTAATTCCCCTCAGCAGCAGTTATTACACAGCCGTGTGTGTTCAGGCCCGGTTATCGTCTCTGTTTGGGTTAACTGTTACCGCCAGGATATGAAGGTTCGTCTGGAAGATAAGTTTATGTTGACAAACGTTCAGTAATGATGTGATTGACAGAAGCAGTCAGCTGATCCCCACAGGCCCCTCCCCCTAACTCCCAACACTCCCAGTTCAGCCTCAGCCCACTGGTCAGCCGTCACTGGTTAGTTGTTACTGGTCAGCCGTCACTGGTTAGTTGTTACTGGTCAGCCGTCACTGGTTAGTTGTTACTGGTCAGCCGTCACTGGTTAGTTGTTACTGGTCAGCTGTTACTGGTTAGTTGTTACTTGTCAGTCGTTACTGGTCAGTTGTTACTGGTCAGCTGTTAC
>BJFM01000751.1:29870-42474 GCA_016586285.1 Arothron firmamentum | reverse complement strand
TCTCTCTCTCTCTCTCTCCGCTCTGACCTGACCCGTGCTGGTGTGCGCTCACACGCGCACGCACACACACACACACACACGTGTGTGTGTGTTGAGTTTTCGGCTGTTTCAGCTGCTTTTCCTGTCACTCGCAGCCACGTTGCCGTGGTAACAGTGATAACAGCTCGCGACGGCCATGCTGGCCTCCAACATTAACACCGTCTGTGGAGACAGACGGTGTTAATGTTGGGTCTCCTCCTCTCCCTATTCTCCATCTTCTCCTCCTCCTCCTCCCCTCTTCTTCTCTTCCTCTCCTCTCCTCCTCCTCTTCTCCTTCTCCTCCTCTCCCTCTTCTCCCTCTTCTCCTCCTCTCCCTCCTCCCCCTCTTCCTCTCCTCCTCCCGTCTTCCTCTCCTCCTCCCCTCCTCCCCCTCTCCTCTTCCCCCTCTTCCTCTCCTCCCCCTCTCCCTCCTCCCCCTCCCCCCCTCTCCTCTTCCCCCTCTTCCTCTCCTCCTCCTGTCTTCCTCTCCTCCTCCCATCTTCCTCTCCTCCTCCCATCTTCCTCTCCTCCTCCCGTCTTCCTCTCCTCCTCCCGTCTTCCTCTCCTCCTCCTCCCCCTCTCCCTCCCCCTCTCTCTCTTCATTTTGCTGCAGTCTTGGCTGTCGTCCGCCCTCTTCCATTACCGTCGGGCCGTTAAAGTTCATCAAAGACGCGTTCGTCTGCTGAGTCACTCCGTCAACTCTTTGCTGACTCATCCTGAAGTTCTGCCGGGCTCAGAGGTCCAATCAGAACCTGAGCTCGGAGCTCCTGCTGGGCGCTAACACCTTCCATGCTAACGCTGAGGCCTGCTCCTCCGGCTCCTCCAGGTGGAGATCCTGGTGGAGGAAGGTTCTGCTGAGGGGAGCAGAACTTCAGAAGGAGACCCGGTGCTCTGGGGGCTCGTTTGGAGGCTTTGATCTGGACGGCAGATCAAAGCCGCGGGTCAGATTGCTCCATCTTCCTGTCAGCCGTCGTCTCTTCTTGTTCCTGCGGTAAAAAGCGTCCCGATAGGAGTAATTCAAACGCTTTGATCCCGAGTCCGTTCTTCATCAGCTGGTCTCCACGGCGACCAGATATTCTGCGCTATCAGCTTAAATTCCTCCCCCCCCCCCCCAGACAGGAGAGACGTGAGGACGGACGGCGGTGTCCTCTGGCTGCTAACGGTTCTTGTCCCGCAGGTGGTGGACTGTTCCTGGGACGAGACGGTGAAGATCTACACGCCGCCATCTTTGTCCGCCGCCACGCTGTAGACGCACTTCCTGTCCTCAGAGGACACGGAGGCTTTTATTCTGAAGGACAAAGAGACTTCCTCTGTCACCGCCCAATTTAGGAACGTTTCAGGAAATTTACTTTCACGACGGTTTAAACCTTTGACGCGTTTTAAATTTGGAAGTAAAGTAACACACACACACACAGTAACACACTCACACACACAAACACACTAACACACTAACACACACTCACACACACACACACTCACACACACTAACACACACACACTAACACACACTCACACACACACACACTCACACACACTAACACACACTCACACACACACACACACACACACACACTAACACACTCACACACACACACACACTAACACACACACACACTCACAGACACACACACACTCACACACACTCACACACCCTAACACACACTCACACACACACACACACACACACACACACACACTAACACACACACACACTCACACACACTAACACACACACACTAACACACACACACACACTCACACACACTAACACACACACACACACACTGGGAAAACTGCAGCTGTTTTGTTTCTTCTTGTCTCTTCTTTCTTTTTAATTTCCACTTTTCACCCGTTCATGCAGCAGATTTTTAATTAAAAAACAGCGTTTATTGTTGACGATTCCATGAAATCATCTTTTTTTTTCGTTTTTGAGGTAAAGACGGCAGAGAATCCCCCCGACAACCATAATAACCTGGATGATAAACCTGTTCATCCTTCAGCTCCTCGTAGAATTCCACAAACTGGGAGGAATTCCCGTCTCCTCCGTCAGTCAGCAGTTTAATCCCCCTCTCTCTCTCTCTCTCTCCCTCCCTCCCTCTCTCTCTCGTGCTCTGGCTGCTGGTTTAAATCCTCCGCTGGCTGCTAATCTCCCGTGTTAATTGGCAGCTGACGGTCGTCCCCCCCCAGGCCTGAAAACTGATTTCATCATCAGAGCTTCAATTAAAGATGGTGCTGGAGCCGTTTTCACGGCCGTTAGCGCAGATTCCGACGTCCCCGATAGGAGAGCCAGGAAGACGGGGAGGGCGGAGGCAGCGGAAGGTGTTTGACTCTGCTTTTCACTCACATCTTAAAATAAAAGCTAAAAAAGAAGTCATGTTTGCTTCAACGTTTCTGTTTAAAATGTCAGCAGCTCCTGTCCTCTGTTAGCTGTTAGCAGCTAATCTGGTCACAGCTGGAAACCACAGGAGCAGGTGGTCTGATCCAGCCTTAGGGGACTGACCTGAGGTCAGCGGTCACATGGTTCAGCACCTGAGGTCAGGTGAGGAGGAGTGACGGAGGTGTGAGTGATGGAGGAAAGACCAGCTGAGAGACTCCACTTCCTGTTTCAACAAAACCTGCTTTTACCTTCAATGTTCCCAACAGGAGTTAGACTGATGGAGCCCCCAGCTGCCCCCCCTCACTCTCTCTCTCTCTCACTCCCCCCTCACTCTCTCTCTCTCCCTCTCTCCCTCCATCTCTCCCCCCTGCAGCAGACTATCTCAGTCTCTTCTGGAGTTCCCTCAAAGGTTGAGTTTTCCCCTCCTCTCTCTCTCTCTCTCTCTCCCCTCCCTCCATCTCTCTCCCCTCCCTCTCTCTCCCTCTCTCTCTCCCAGTCCTCTCCCTCTCTCTCCCTCCATCTCTCCCTCCTGCAGCAGACTATCTCAGTCTCTTCTGGAGTTCCCTCAAAGGTTGAGTTTTCCTCTCCTCCTCTCTTCCCCTCCTCTCTCTCTCTCTCCCCCCTCTCTCCCTCTCTCTCTCCCTCCCCTCCCTCTCTCCCTCTCTCTCTCTCCCCTCCATCTCTCCCTCCTGCAGCAGACTATCTCAGTCTCTTCTGGAGTTCCCTCAGAGGTCGACTTTTCCTCTCCTCCTCTCTCTCTCTCTCTCGCTCTCGCTCTCTCTCTCTCTCTCTCTCTCTCTCTCCCTCTCTCTCTCTCTCTCATCTCAACATTAGAACCAAAGTTCCATCTGAGCTGAGACAGAAGGGAGGGTCTGAAGGCTCTTTTCTTTCTTTTGCTCAGTTGATCAGTTTTTCTCCTCCGGGGGGAGCGGAACCCCCGGGACTCTCCCCTCTGCTTCATCCGCTCTGAGAGGCTCGTTCCTCGGCCGCGGAGCTCCGTCCTCCCGGACCCTCCGGCCGCAGCGCACCGACCGTCTGTGGCCGACCGGCGGCTGTCGGAGGCGGGTCGCGGCGGCACCATGGACGTGTTCCGCAGCCGCCTGCTGGGCATCTCCGTGGCCGTGGCGCACGGCGTCTTCTCCGGCTCCCTCAACATCCTGCTGAAGTTCCTCATCTCCAACTACCACTTCAACTTCCTGACGCTGATCCAGCTGCTGACCAGCAGCACCGCCGCCATCAGCCTGGAGGTCCTGCGGAGGGTCGGCAAGATCCGGGTCCCGGCGTTCAGCGCGCAGCTCTGCAAGGTAGAGGCGCCTCCACCCCCTCCTCCACCTCCTCCTCCACCTTTACTTACACCGCTTTAGTCAGGATTTATGGACAAAACAAGAACGTTTCAAACAGTAAAATATGTTTAGATCAACTTTTGATTTGACGTTTATTCGTTAAAGTCAGAATAATTAATAATAATTAGGATGCGGCAACAATGTAATCCGATTATAAATGATCGGGTCCGTTTAGCCCCTCCCTGTCCCAGTGGAACCAGTCTGGGTCTGACCACACTGGTCTGGGTTGAAGTTTCATTCTCAGGCGTTTGACTGACTTGGTTGATGATTAATGGACCACAGGAGGTTCCAGGTCCCAGATTCCAGGTCCCAGATTCAAGGTTCTAGATTCAAGGTTCTAGATCCCAGGTTCCAGCTCCCAGATTCCAGGTTCTAGGTTCCAGGTCCCAGATTCCAGGTCCCAGATTCCAGGTTCTAGATTCCAGGTTCTAGATTCCAGGTTCCAGGTTCCAAATTCCAGGTTCCCAGATTCCAGGTTCTAGATTCCCAGATTCCAGGTCCCAGGTTGCAGGTTCCAGGTCCCAAATCCTTGGTCCCAGGTTCCAGGTTCTAGATCCCAGATTCCAGGTTCCAGATTCTAGATTCCAGGTCCCAGGTTGCAGGTCCCAAATCCCAGGTCCCAGATTCCAGGCTCCAGGTCTCAGATCCCAGGTCCAGATGTGTCCTGTGTCCTCAGGAGTTCGCTCCGGTCTGCATCCTGTCCACCCTCCAGTCCACGCTGACGCTCTGGTCTCTGCGGGGGCTCAGCCTGCCCATGTACGTGGTCTTCAAGCGCTGCCTGCCGCTCTTCACCCTCAGCATCGGCGTCTGCGTGCTCCGCAACGGCGTGCCCTCCATCGGCGTGGTCGTGGCCGTGGCGATCACCACCGCCGGAGCGGCGCTGGCAGGTAACGACCACCTCCACGACCACCACCAGCAGCACCACCACCATCGTCATCGTCTCCACCTTCCCTGGATTTAATCTCAGGAAGGTTCAGGAACCTGAATGTTCCAGGATTTTTCCTGAATTAAAAACTCTAAACTAGTAGCCCCGCCCACCCGTGCAGAGAGGGCGGGGCTACTGTGCCGCTGTCTGAAACAAAAGTTGCAGCAAGGCACTCTGGGAAATGTAGGCTGGGATGAACAGGGGGAACTCATCAGGGTGTGGAGGTGGCTCGGGTGGATGTAATCAGATTACTGGTGCTGTTCCAGGTGCGGGTGACCTCACAGGAGACCCGTTTGGTTACGTCACGGGCGTGTTGGCGGTCATCATCCACGCCTCCTACCTGGTCCTGATCCAGAAAAGCAGCCTGGACAGCGAGCACGGACCCCTGACGGCGCAGTACGCCATCGCCACCATGGCCTCCCCGGTGCGGAGCGCTGCAGATGGGCGGAGGAGGTGTTGGAGGACGCCTTCTAACCTGTTGACCTTCTTCCTCCAGGTTCTCCTGGTCTGCTCCTTCATCTCCATGGACACCATCACCATGTGGTCGTACGAGGGCTGGAAGGACCCCCACATCACCGCCATCTTCGTCTGCTGCATCCTCATCGGCTGCGCCATGAACTTCACCACGCTGCACTGCACCTACATCAACTCCGCCGTCACCACCAGCTTTGTGGGCGTGGTCAAGAGCATCGCCACCATCACCGTGGGCATGCTGGCCTTCAACGACGTGGCGCCCACCGGGCTGTTCATCGGCGGGGTGGTGGTCAACACGGTGGGCTCCATCACCTACTGCGTGGTCAAATACCACGAGATGAAGAAGAAGAGCTCGTATGAAGAGCTGGAGGAGGCGGGGAAGGACGCGGCTCCACCTGGGGAGCCGTACGGAGACACGCCCCCTCCGCCTGAGGACGGAGCTTCTTCTACAGACGTGTTAGCACTGGCTAACGGAGATGTTTGGACAGCAGATCCTGGTGCTAACGCTCAGATTATGACAGAACAGGAGGTCCTGGAGATGCAGAGGGAACACCTCCAGAAGGAGAACTCCGCCTCCGCTCCGTCGGTCAGCGACAGCTACCTGGGCGTGTGGCGGTCTATCAGACATCTTCAGTTCCTGAAGAAGGAGCCTCTGGTCCACAACATGGAGCAGCAGAGTCCGTAGAGACGTCTGAGGAACCAGGAGAACCAGGAGAACCAGGAGAACCAGGCAGCAGGAAGACCGGCTGGAGCTCCGGGTTCTTTTTTCAGCTTTAATTTTTGGAAAACTGACGAGATAAGACGGGATGAAAGCGCCCTTTGGTTCTTTGTTCCCCACGAAACTAAAAGAGGAGAAACTGAAGATGGAGCGCTGGTGAGAACCTGCCTCCAACCACTCGCCTGGTGGGATAAAACCTACCACCATTTGTTCCAGTCTGCATCCCAGCTGATTAGCCAGCTATCACAGGGAAGCAGACCCCCCCCGGACAAATCTGGAGGCCCGTGTGACCTCAGCAGCCAATCAGGGAGGAGCGAGCAGAGGCTTTATTTCCGCATGGAGGTTTGTCTGGAGGGAACCTGGAGGTCTGCTCTGGTCACACTGCTCTTACCGGCTGGTGGCTGAACTGGTTTCTGCTCCTCTCAGATTAAACCTGAGCTTAGCATGACACACACACACACTCTTTCTGGGTGGGAGTTCAAAGAGCAGCAGCGTTTCTTTTTCATTTCCTGGTGCAGTTACCGGCACTGACCCGCAGGGGGCGGTAAAGAGGCGGGTTGGGGTCATGTTACACCGACCTCCAGATGTTCTTTTTCAGTCCAGCAGGAAACGTTCAGCTTTTGTCCCGAGAGAATCGACATCAAAGTTCAGTTTGTGTGTAGAAATGAGGCGTCGCCCCGAAAAGAGACATTTAGTCAGAGAACAGCTGAACTTCCTCTTTAATCATGTGATTCGTTCCTCTAAAAATTAGCTTGACCGCCGAAGCTGAACTCTCGTTTTTATTAACAGGAAACTGTTTTGATTGGAAAGGTTTGTGGTTAGCATGCTAGCTGTCCTGGTAGCTCGCTGTAGTAAGATGTTGTCAAGTGTTTGAGTTTTCCACATGTTCTGTTGGGGTTAGCGGGTTCTGCTTAGCAAACGTTAGCCTGAACAAAAACATCACACAGGAAGGCCGACGGTTGATCCACCGTCCACTTTTAGTTGCTGTTGGTTGATGTCTTGTTACCGTAACACTGATCACCTGCGCCAGTCTCCGCCCTCACCTGCGCCAGTCTCCGCCCTCACTGGATCAGTCTCCGCCCTCACCTGCGCCAGTCTCCGCCCTCCCTGGATTGGTCTCCGCCCTCACTTGCATCAGTCTCCGCCCTCACTGGATCAGTCTCTGCCTCACCTCCACCAGACTCCGCCCTCACCTGCGCCAGTCTCCGCCCTCACCTGCGCCAGACTCCGCCCTCACTGGATCAGTCTCCGCCCTCACCTGCGCCAGACTCCGCCCTCACTGGATCAGTCTCCGCCCTCACCTGCGCCAGTCTCCGCCCTCACCTGCGCCAGACTCCGCCCTTCCCTGCGCCAGTCTCCGCCCTCACCTGTGCGTCTGTTCCTCCCCAGGTTGGGTCTGCGGTCCTCATAAATCTCTCTGAGGCAGGCGGGTGTGATCTTGGTGCTCAGGAGCTTCAGGCGCCCACTGAGCAGCAGAAGCTGTCGACAGGTGATATCGATGACTATTGATTTTTTCTGGCTCTCTAAACTTCATTTAACGCTGCAAAGATCTGAGGTCGCCTCAGGAAACCACGTGTCCGTCACCGATGAAGCGTCTCTGCCAAAATGGGACAAGTTTGTCGTTTCCAGATGTGCATGAATGGGTTTAAAATAGCATTTTTTGCGCAGAAAACGGCAGCTGATTTGCTTTGATCTTTTACAGCTGTTTTTACACTAACGTCCATCCGTGTTCGGCTTGTGCGTGTGCTCGATGGTGTCGTCAATAAACCCTTTTCATTCCTAAGTGTTGGATGTCGGGGTCGAGGTAGAATCCTCCAGATGATTCACCTTCAAAGGTCAGCAGAAGGTCACAATCCTCGCACGCGCTGCTGTCAAAATGAACTTTATTGCTAATATTCTGTTTTACGTCTTCATTTTTAAATCTAATCTACTTAATAATCACTTAACTAATGCAGGAGTCTGTTTTCAATCATCAATATTAAAAAAAAATCAACGTGATAATAATGAATAACCAAAAAAGACGCAAAAGAACTTAAGAGAAGAAAAGAATTTTGTTTTTGAGGAACTAAAATAAGTGAAAGATCATGTGAAGGACGCTGTTGCCCTCTAGTGGACATGCTGTGGTATGACACCGACTTGAAAAACCATGAAATTATGGGAAACAGCGACATCGTGTGGACGAACGCTGCACTGAGTCCTCAGAAATAATTGACATCAGCTGACGAAAGATGAATTATTTACAGATAGAATATTGATATTAGGCAGAATTTAAACCATTTTTTAGTTTTAGAAAGTTATTCTTAAGTTATATGCTAAAATTTACAAAGACTGACTAAAGTTTTAAGGCTTCAGCAGCGTAATACTGAGCCCTGTGGTTCTGAAATCCAAAGTGATCCAGATTAACGTTCAAAAATTAAATCTTCAAGAAAAAAAACTTTATTTGGTTTTTATTTGGATCAAAGCTTCACTAGAAAGTCTTTCTCTGTCTCTCTCACACACACACACATACACACACACACACACACACACACACACACACACACCGGCTCTAGCTGGCGTTCTTGGGGTTTTTCTTCTTCTTCTTCTTGGACGTTTGCTTCTTGGAGGTATCGGAGCCGGCTGTTGGCGAGGCCTCGGAGGGCGGAGCCACAGTGGCTTCTTCTTCTTGTGTTTGTTCTTCTTCATCCAGGACGTGAGCTGGGCCGCTTGTCTGGCTGGACGCCTCCGCTTCCAGCTCAGCTGGATCAGGTGTTGGTTCTGGTTCTCCAGCTGGCTCCTGGGCCACCGCCGCCGCCGCCGGCTCTTCAGGTGGGCTTTCCGCCTGCTCTGGGACCGAGTCCGACTCCGCCATGGTCCGGGTTCTGGTTTTGAACTGGATGAAGGCCGAGGAGACCTCGTCTTCTTCCACATCCGGTTTGGGTTCTTCTTCTTTTTCTTCCTGCTGGTCCTGGTCGGGGGGCGTGGCAAACAGGGAGGCGGCGAACTCCTGCAGCCTGGCCTGCTCCTCCCTCAGGCGGCTCATGTCCTCGGTCAGGACCGGGTCCTCCTCCTGGAGCTCCTGGATCTCTGTGGGCGTCAGCAGGGGCGGCGCTGCCTGGGCGGAGGAGCCAGCTTTGCGGACCTCTTTGATCTTGTCGTAGAGGACGACGCGCTCCTCCTGCAGCACCCGACACAACTTCTCCAACTTCTGGATCTTCAGCACGAACAGGTCGTACTCTCTGGCTTTCTCGGTCCTCTGGAACAGAACAGACGGGGAGGTTCAGCATCGGGAAGCTCCGGCTCCGCCAGCGCTCTTCGTCCTACCTCCTCCATCATGTCGGTCAGAGCTTTGTTGCAGTTCTCAAACCTGCTCTTCCACAGGTTTGTCTCTTTATCCATCTTCTTCATCTTCTCTGTCATCTGAAAAAGACGACAGAAGAGCGTGACTCTCCTGACGGAAGCTGCGGCGGCGGCGGCGGCTCGCTAGCGCCTACGTTGTCCATCTCCTTCTTGAAGCGGGCGTAGATCTGGTTGCTCTTCGCTAGCGTCCCCTGGAACTCGTCAAACTTCTGAGCGTAGAGCGTTAGCTGTGGCGGAGAGAGAGAGAGCGAGGTCATCAACGCATCAGGAAGACGCTGTCGACGCGTTAGCCTTAGCCGCTGGAGCTAGCTTGCTGAGCAACGAGCTAAAAGGTAAACGTTTCAGCACTGTGCTGATTAAAGGTCTCTGACGCTGTAGCAAATGTGCAGATGCTTTCAGGGAAGCATCGTTAGCTTCGTCCAATCGGAATTCAGCAGCCGAGAGCTTGGCGGGTTCCTCTCTGGAGTTTTCTCCGCATCGGTGTGGGTGCTAGCGTTAGCTGCAGGCGTTAGCCGCGAGTATTCACCTGTGCCTGCATGACAGCGGCCTGATCTCTGAGAGTCTGAGCCTGCAGCTTCCACTCTGCAGCCTGAAGCAGTAACTGGTTAAAGAGACAGACAGTCGTTAGCCACGCCACAGCGGCGGCGCCGTTACCTTCTTCTTCATGGACAGCTCCTGCTCCTTCATAGCGAAGCATTTCTTTGTTTTCTCAATTGCCTCCCTAAGCAGCTACGGCGACAGAGACACAGGTCAGACACGGTGGCGACAGGAAGGAGAACCTGGGAGTCTTCGCCATCTTGAGGAGGCAAAGGTGCGTCTTTGATCTCTGCTGCGGAGGTCAGGACTCACGTATTCTTTCTCTCTCTTGTGCTTGTCCTCGGCCTCCGCCAGCAGCGCGTTGGCCTGCTGGAGCTTGGCCTCCGCCAGCTTCAGCTGCAGCTCGTGATGTTTGCTGATCTTCTCCAGACTCTGCAGACCAGAGGCAGTTTAGCCAAGCTTTGCCCCGCCCACACCCTCTGGCCCCGCCCATGCCCCTGGCTCCTCCCATACCCTCTGGCCCCTCCCAGGCCCTCTGGCTCCTCCCACGCACACTCTGGCCCCTCCCAGGCCCTCTGGCCCCTCCCATGCCCCTGGCTCCTCCCATGCCCCTGGCTCCTCCCATGCCCCTGGCTCCTCCCATGCCCCCTGGCTCCTCCCATGCCCCTGGCTCCTCCCATGCCCCCTGGCTCCTCCCATGCCCCTGGCTCCTCCCATGCCCTGGCTCCTCCCACACCCTCTGGCTCCTCCCATGCCCCTGGCTCCTCCCATGCACCCTGGCTCCTCCCACACCCAATCTGGCCCCTCCCAGGCCCTCTGGCCCCTCCCACACCCTCTGGCTCCTCCCATGCCCCTGGCTCCTCCCATGCCCTCTGGCTCCTCCCACACCCACTCTGGACCCTCCCAGGCCCTCTGGCCCCTCCCAGGCCCTCTGGCCCCTCCCACACCCTCTGGCTCCTCCCACGCCCTCTGGCTCCTCCCACGCACACTCTGGCCCCTCCCAGGCCCTCTGACCTCTCCCACACCCTCTGGCCCCTGCCAGGCCCTCTGGCCCCTCCCAGGCCCTCTGGCCCCTCCCAGGCGCTCTGGCCCCGCCCCTCACCTCGTCCCTGACTTGGCACTGGTTGACCAGGAGCTCCAGCTTGTCGGTCAGGTGGGCGTTTTCGCGGCCCAGCTTGTCGTTGCGGCCGCTGTGCTGCTGGATCTGAGCCTGGATGTCCACCAGCTTGGCCTGGAAGTGGCTCGCCATCTCCGTCCGCCGCTGCTCATCCTCCCGGCAGCGCTGCACCGTCTCCTCCTGCGGGGGCGGAGGGAGGGGCTCCCGCATCACCGATAGGTCACGTGACGTGCGTGGGCGTGTCGCTACTCACCCACAGACGTCTGCAGTGCGTCTGCACGTCTCTGCACAGGGTCTCCAGCTCAGAGCGGGCGGCGGCGCCACGGCGAGCCTCCGCCTGCAGGACGAAGAGCTGCTGCTGGTCACAGCGGCGCAGCGCTGCCTGGACACACACACACACACACACACACACACAAACACACACACACAGAACGGTGAGATGCGGCGTTCCTCAGGGCAGCGTTCTCGGACCCTGAGCGACGGGGCGGAGGGTTCGCACCAGCTGGGCGTGTCTCTGGACCAGCTGCTCCAGTTTGTCCTGCGGTGAGGGGTACTGGTCCAGACTCTCTTTGATCTGACTGGTTTCTGTGGAGGAACAGGAAGAGCGATGACAACACCAGCGCGTTTCCGGGGCAACCGCTCGAACCCCTTTAGCTCAGCTTTTGATTGGACGGAAACAGAAGTCTCAGGTGTCTCCAGACCCTTCTCACCTGTCTCCATGGCAACCGCGCGGTCACCTGTTGCCCCCGGCGTGGTTTCCGACTCCGCATTCTGATTAAGCGAAAACACACAAGTGAGGAAATGGCGGCGAACGGCGGCGGCGTCCGGTTGTCCCGCTCACCTGGACGCTGGCGTTTCCGTAGGCGCTGATGATGTCACTCAGCCGCGAGCTGAACTCCTCCAGGTCGTCCAGGGAAGCGGCTGGAGGGGCGGAGCGAGACTCCGCCTCCACCTCCTCCGCCGCCACGGCACCGTCTTCCTCGCTGGCGGCGGCGGCGGCGGCGGCGGGCTGGGACAGCAGCATCACATCAGCTGACGTGTCCATGTGTCCTGGAGAAGCAGGACATTTAACCACACCTGGTCATGTGACCCATGCTAGCTGTTAGCAGGAACACATACCTGTGTGTGTGTGTATGTGTGTGTGTGTGTGTGTGTGTGTGTGTGTCCAACAGCTGTTTCTGCTCTGTGGCAACTCAGCAACTGTTGTTGTGACAATGTTAAAAATAACATCCAAACTCATCAACACACACACACACACACACACACACACACACACACACCTGTTTCCACCTCTATTCTGAGAGTGTCCTAATATGGCCGCCGTCTCTTCGTCTCCACCAACAATAGTTGTAATAACAATAATAATAACAGTAAAGTAATAAACGAACAGAAATGTCACATGACACAAGCTAAGGCTAAGCTAACTGCTGCGCTACGTCAGCAGTGAAAAGTGTTTAAAGTTGTTTTTTTGAGTTTTGGGTTCATTTTAAAGTCTGAAACCAACGACAAACGTTGGTTTTTTTTCATCTGGGAGAGTAAAAACGACAGCACCAACGCGGAGAGAAAGGCCGGAATAAACCGGTGTTGGTGTTTTTAGTGAAGGAAGAGAAAAAAGAATCTTACCAGGACGAGAGAAGAGGAGGTGAAGAAGAGAGAGCACCAGAAAGCAGAGAAGAGGAGGAGGAGGAGGAGCCAAAGACAGCTGACCCTCAAAATAACCTGTGAGTGTGTGTGTGTGTGTGTGTGTGTGTGTGTG
>BJFM01000750.1:30081-43940 GCA_016586285.1 Arothron firmamentum | reverse complement strand
AAAAAAATATATATATATATATATATATAAATAATAGAGCGTTTTAGTAAGGAAAACAGAGTCCTCAAACATGTCTCTTTGTAAGCGAATAAACACCAAGAAGGGAAATAAACTGTTGCTTTATCAATAGGAAAACGTCTTTCTGCAGCTACCATAGCACCATATACCTTTAGGGTTCCAGGATCAAAACATTTACCTTACGCCTACTCAAAGTGTTAATTAATGGAGTCCAGCAAAAGGTTGCAGAGCTCAGAGCTGTGTGTTGGTGCTTTACCTGTTGAGCTCCCTGCACATGCTAAATCACAGCCTTGGTCGGTGGCCTGACCACCGCTTCCTGACAAAGCTTTTTTCAGCCTGATCGCTGCTGGCTGGTGTCAAGTGAGTCATTAGGCAATAAATAAATGTAACTACAGACTGAACAAAAAGAAGGAGAACACAAATTCAACAGGCTAAAAGGAGGGTGACTGAGCTCAGAGACATGGGAAGGACCTGCACTGTTTGGGGAGAGTTCAGAGTGGAGCTGAAGCGGTCCACTCATCTGTTAATGATGCCCCCCGGAGTCCGCCTGGGGGGTGTTTCAGGCTTATCAAGCTGGGTCGAGACCCTGGGGCAGGCCTAGGACTCGCTGGAGGGATTATATTTTCCATCTGGCCCTGGAGTCCCTCAGCATCCTTCCAAGCAGGCTGTAGGAGGTAACATGTAAGGGGGTGACCTGGGCAGCCTGGCCATCACCCAGGTAATCGAAAGAGGTTGACACAAAATAATATAAAGGAGTGTAATAGTGACAGTAAAGTTCTAAAAGATTGTTGCTCAGCCCTAAAGCAACAAATAGTTCTTTAAAATTTGATCTTGAATTGTGTCCAAGCTGAACGCAAAGGTAACTTTGTCTAACTTTGTACGTTGTCAATCTGCCAACATGCGCAAGCATCTGCTCCTAACGGATCTACAAGATGTCGGGCTCTCATCACAGCCACTCCTATGCTGGCTCCTCGCCATCCGGTGGCGGACAGGTCGTCTACACCAGACCTGTTGTTGAAAAGAAGGACAGAGAAATGTGATGGGAAAAGAAACATGCGATCTCGTTGTGTCCAAGAGCCCATAGTCGCATTACAGAGAAAAGTTGCTTTATTGTCAGTAAAACTGTGAGCGGCAGTAAAACTTCTTTGCATTATGATCATCGTTTGAGGGCGATAACACATGTTACGTCATGCTATTAACGTTCATCCCTGATATCAGCCTTCAAAGAGGTGAAACTGTTGATCAGAGGGAGAAATCTCAGCGGCGCCATGCATCTGTTTGTCTCAGATAAGATCTGAAGAGTGGAGCAGCGGCGTGTGGCCTGCGCCCAACCCTACAAATACAGACTGGTGATCTTCTCCTCCGTGTTTGGAGGTTAAAAATGCTCAAGATGCACACCAAGCATTTGTGTGTGTGTTCACATGTCAAGTGTATATACGAAGAGACAGGGTGGGGGTGGGGGTGGGGGTGTTCCCCTGGGTGTATGTCAGCTCGGAGGGCAGATCCCAGACAGTATCGATCGTCATATTGAGCAGATAATCATTAAACAGCTCATCATTGATCCCGCACAGATAATTGAAAAGTCACAAACACCTTTCTTGCTTCACCTTGACAATCGATTTTCCCATAAATTTCTCTCCCTTGTTTTGTTTAAACAGTCCCCATTTAAATCTCAGTTTTCAGTCACGTCATGTTTTAGGGTTAGGGTTAGGAGTTAGGGTTTACTTCCATTTCCAACAGTTTCAGGCACCACAATGTCACTTCAGCTCAATTTATATTTAGAAAGGATGCACTTCCCACTAATGTGGAACTTTTTATGCTCACTTAACACGCTTTTTTTCGTTTGTCTTTCAACAGCGTAATACAGGGGCTCCTTGTGTGCATCATCATCTTATTATTTTTAGGTTATAAAGTTAAAAGAAAAAAGCAGAAGAGAAGCACAACTGGCAGATTTACAGGAAAAATAATTTGTCTTTTTATTCTATCCAGCCCTGCCTCTTCATCTCTGTTTTAACTTAATGAAAACGTTTGTAATTTGCACTTCCTTGGCAAAGTCAGGTCCTGCTTTGGTGTGGAGCAGCCAGCAGATGAGTCAGCCTAGTGTACGCTAGCATGTAACCAACTTTAAAACTGCAGACGCACAAAACGTTTTGTCTTTTTTCCTGAATTAATAAGGTTGTTTACAACCACTGTGAGATTTACTGCGAGTGCTTTCTATAGCATCACTCAGCCCCTAATTATAGGTAAGCAGGGATAAGAACAACAACAACAAAAGGGCTTTATTAATCATTGAGTGATCTCTCTGCTGGAAAAGCTGTGGCTGGCCAAAGAATTGAACATGGCTGCACAGGCATTCACACACCTTTTCAACTGTCAGGTGGTTGAACAAAATAGCTTTTTATGTAGTTTCTGAGCCTGATATCCAAACCTGTTAGAGGTGATCGTCTCCTGTGGACTAAAGAGGTAAGTTGCTGTAAAGACAAGCAGACGCGCGAGTGAGAAATGGGGCGGGCCTTAAACTTCAGACGCAAAGGTCGAGTGAAGATGGGAGATTGGATGAAGGAGCTGAGGAAAGAAGGAAGAAGCAGAGACTTCAAGGAAAGTGGGATGCAAGGACGGATGACTTCAGGGAGAAAAAAAGATGAGAGGTTGGGGGTGAAGGGAAGGCTAGGATGAAGGTTAGGGAGCCTGAGGGGTGTGCAGTGATGGGGGTGGGGGGCATAGTAGGAAGGGGATTAGGAAAGATTCAACAGAGAAAAGAAGTGTTTACTGATGCTCAGATCTCCTGTCTGGTATTAGTAGTGAGTATCTATTAGGAGGAGCGTTGCAAGAACAGTAAAAAGAATAAAACTCACATCCTGCTGTGCTCCTACTGTTAGCCACCATTAAAATAGACACAGATTAAAATCCTAGTTTATTTTCTCAAGTCATCATCTCATAGTAATGTCCACTTAAGTCGTTCTTTGCAGCCTTTTTTTTACGGGATGGACATTTAGATGTTTGACTTGTGTTTGACTTGTGCTCAAAGGTCACGACTGCTGCTGGAGATGGTGAGGAGAGCGGTTAACACGTCAGACACGTGCACGAACACCCACCCACCACCCTTGGGCCTCACTCGGAAATGATCCCTATGGTCTCTAGATGAGATTTGAGTCGGAGGATGGTTTGTGTGTGTGTGTGTGTGTGTGTGTGTGTGTGTGTGTGTGTGTGTTCATGTGAGCAAGAGGAAGACACANNGAGAGAGAGAGAGAGAGAGAGAGAGAGAGAGAGAGAGAGAGAGAGAGAGAGAGAGAGAGAGAACATGAGCTGTCACTGCCTAGAGCAATCAGTCATCAGATGTACTTGGCTTGATAAATGATGTGTGTGGAGGTGTCAATAAATATTTAGATCACAGACAACGTACAGGGCTATGATTCATGTTTGTGTGCTCCATGTTTTTATACACATGCTTTCATGTTAATAACCGCTCATGCAGGCGTATGGAAACTGTACTGCGTTTGGAATGTTAACATGTTTAGGTCGTGTTAAGTGGAAGGCAAAAAACACAGAGCAACAGAAAACTGTGCTCTACGACCAGTTGTTCAGTTAAGCTGATTCATCATATTTGGCATGGCTGCAGATCAGATGGTTTTATCATCCTGGTCAACCCTAACATACATGCATGGAACATTGATTTGTTTTTTGGATTTTAAGGGTATTTTTTTATATATATTTTGGGGAATATTTATGTTGTGGCTTTGTAGTAATTTTTTGTGCATTCCTTGTGTGTGTGTGTGTGTGTGTGTGTGTGTGTGTGTGTGTGTGTGTGTGTGTGTGTGTGTGTGTGTGTGTGTCAGCAGTGGTGATCAATAGGTTTGTGAGCTGCTGATGTGTGTCCAAGTGCGTCCAGCATTGGCTGACTGATATGGATCAAAGCTAAGACCTCATTAATTTCTGCTGCCCTGACATTTGGCCTGAACTTCGACACCACACACACACACACACACACACACACACACACACACACACACACACACACACACACACACACACACACACACACACACACACACACACACACAGGAGCAAAGTGAAAATAAATGAATGTGCTTCTCAGAGAAATTGACTTTCTGCACCTGTCTTGCTTCCGTCTATGTACAGTATGTGATGAATGTATTGATAGATCATCTGAGAGTGTGTGTGTGTTTATGTGTGTGTTCAGGAACATACTGCATAGTGAGGTCCAAAATGTGCTTTTACTAGCAAGGTGAGGACATCTTCCGGATGAAAGGATATTTCAGTCTGCCGTGACCTTTACAGTTTTTTATATTTTTGATTGCATAAAAACACTAAAATCAAAAGTCCTACACAATTTTCAAAACCTTACACTCAAGGAACAAAACACTGGAGCAGATATTCACTACTATAAACACAAAGTCAGCCTCACAGTTTTTGCAGAACAATACACATTAATTGATTTGCAAAACACTAAACACACTTGTCCACATTAGACACAGATGTCGATCATGATGTCACTTTCTTGCAATTCCAAAGCACTGACTGATAAATCACCACATACATTAGCCAACTGGTTAAACACACACATCGGGTGAGCAAACACATGATTGATTTATTGTAGACACAACAATCAGGTTTGAGCTCTATAAAAATGCAGCCGGTGAGTTCACTTGCTTTCAATGAAAATGGAAGAAGTCAGAGAAAGAAGAGTGAGGGATAGAAGAGGAATCCATGAGGACAAGTAGGTATAAGTATTACTAGGAGGTAAAGGTCGGGGAAGACCTGAAGCAAGAGAAAAATGTCCTGTAAGAAGAGGACCAAATTTGACAAATGAAATTGGTGCAACACTTGTTGATCATGTCATGAACTATGGATTGACTGATTTTATATGAATTGAAATAAATCATAAGAATCTGCAGCATTGATCTTGTTTTGTGTTTTGATTTTCCATGTTGTATATTTGCAATTTCTCTGTGTACTTCATTACAGTAATCCAATCACTGAGAGGTAGCATTGCTAAAAGTGTTTTAACTTAAATACAGCAGTGTTTAACTGGTTCAAACGGAGTTAATCTTCATGAAAAGTGTGGTTTTTATAAATGTATATAGTTTTGACAAGAGGGTTTCATTTTGCACAGAATCTGAGGTGTTCTGCATACTGTGTGTGTGGTAGTGTTAATTGTGTGGAGTGTTTTGAAATTCCGAGCCCTGTTTTCACAATCGTGTCGAAGCAATCGTAAAAATCTATAAGCCCAGTCTCAAGGTTCAGGTTTGCATTAGGGTTAGTATTAGCATTAGGATTAAGGTAAAGGTTAGGGTTTAGTGGTTCTGATTAGGGTTAGCATTAGAAGCTGGGGAAGGTTATATATTATATGTTATATCTTTGAAGTACTTGCAAAGCTAAGAGTATAAGGGCATGTGTATGTTTGTAGGCATAGTCCACCTGCATTGGACTTGACAGCTACCAGCAACCTGACCCACAACAACTGGAACCTGGACAAATAAAAAGCATCAAACCACTGAGTGGCACATACAGCAGGAGTGAAAAGATTAATCTGGGGTTGGTAAAAAACTGAGATTGCATTGTAAGTGTGTGTGTGTTTGTGTGTGTATGTATGCATGTGTGTGTGCGTGTGTATGTGTGTGTCTCCTGCAGGCATGGTTTATCCAATCTCTTACCATCAGTGTTCCTGTCAGTCTGCCAAGTAAAGCCCACAACAGCGCTATTGTTTTTGTGACAGAGCAACCACACACACACACACACACACACACACACACACACACACACACACACACACACACACACCCTTGTACTTCTATCTTTGTGAGGACTTTCAGAGACATAATGGACACCCCTCTAACCCCAATCTTAAACCAGAGTTTAACCCTCAAACAGGCCTTTGGAGTAGTGAGGACCAGTCAAAATCTGAATACGTTGCTAGTAGACTGCGGATTTTTGGTACCAGACTAGGAGTCAAACTTAATCCCTTACCGCAAGAGTGGGCGTTGGCGTGACGCACGTGTCAGGTTTATGGTACGCTGATATGACAGTTAAAGGTAGCAAAGCACATGCTAATCAAACTGATACAACAGGTGTGGGTGACATTTCAAAATAAGGGTTCAGCTAAAAAGGACAAAGTTAAAGTGGTCTAACAGGAGCTGGGTTAACCCCAGCCACCAGAGATGCTCCTGTGGAGATGGTCGTTGGCACTAATGTAATGAAATGCCTTTTGCTATGAAATGTGACAGTTTAATGAAAATGAACTTGCATGAGCTTTAATGAACCTATTTCAAAGTGATCCACTGAAAAGTGATGATAAATATAAACACGTGTGACAGGCCTGAGCACTTCACACCACATATATTTGCTCCGTGGTTGATTTTTTCCCCCCTCCAGCCCTTTCCTCTCAACTCTCTTACCGTTTCGAAAGGCCATCAGACTGCGGCCTGGTAATATCTTTTCAGATTTGTAAAGCCAGAAGCAACTGTGAAGCTCATGGCTCGTAAAAAAGGGCTAGTTCAACGCTGCCTGGCTTCCGTGTGTTCGTTACCTGCTCTGTCTTTGGGCCAGCTATTAACTCCTGACAAGCTCTCTCACTCATATTTAACGGGCCAGAAAAAATAAGAATACCACCCTTGTTCCTGAAGGCTTCGAGATGCCTGGAACATCATAAATCAGCGAGGGGACAGAAGGGGCTTTGTGGGACACAGAGGGGCAATAAGATGGAGACACTCTTTCATCAGGGCACCAACGGCTCTGCAGGTGGAACCAAACAGAGAAACATCAGCAATGCTTTCATCTCCCTGTTCAATTTTCACTTTCTTCTGTGCCCCTTTCATTGTTCTCCTTTGATGTCGTACAATTTACGGCGTTAGCTCGGTCAGTTAGCTGTCTCCCTAAATCTGTCGCTGCTAAAGCAAGAACCTTTCCTGGTGCAACCAGAAAAGGTCCAGTAAAAACACATTCCAACTGTGTTTAAATAACAGCCCTTTTTGAAAATAGGCCTTGATGGGGAGTTTGTCTTCTTGCTTGCCTTCAGTAAGAAATCTTCTCCTGTCCTTGCATGTGTTGATGCATTGTGCAAAACACACCACTCTGGCCTGGCAGGGAAACTACAGCGTTTCGTGTATTTCAATGTAAAACTCATTATAGAAATATCTCCCGTTTCCTTTTTAAAAAAGAAAACAGGAAAAACAATATTGTTTCCCACATGGGGCGTTAACCATGCCGTACCAACTCATTCGTGCTAATGCAGCTTATGGAGCTCTTGATGCTGACATCATGTGATGTTCTGCTGTGAGAAAAGCAGGAATTACAACGGCAGCGACTGTTGCCAACACGGGTCCACTGAACCTTGAGGTCGGTCTCATTAATTTGTGTTTTATCAAAGGGAGCTACAGAGTAAAGAGCGTCCAGTTAGGCTGATATCCTCCACAGACCATAAATGACGCTGACACATTCGGACTGTCGCTGCTGCGTAACAGTAAATCAGATTTAAAAGCGAGCTGCGGCTCTGACAGCGCCGACTTTCAGCTCCGGGGATGTTTGAACGCATCGACATCCATCCATATTAACTCTCGTCCAGATACGTGAGCACATTGTCTGCGATTATTGATGCACACGCTGGAGGTCTGTTCACCCCCCCACCCCCTCATTTTACCCTGCTTAGTGTGATTTATCCACTCTTTCTTTTTCCGGTGTCTATGCTCCGTTTTTGCACATCCTCTCCTTAATTACCCTGATTCCTCTCTTGTTCTGTCTCCAGGACAGCGTCATTATTTACCATTCAGCTCCAGAGACATTCCTCTTGTCTTTATCAGACAGCCATTTCCAACATTTCCTGGATCTCTTCTTTCTAAAACCGTTGCTTTTAATTTTCTCCCTAAAATCCAGTTTCGTTTTTCCTCCCTTAAGGGCGTTTGACTGCGCAAAGAAGCAGCTCGTCTGTGTCAGAAGTGAGATCAGTCGGATGAATGTGGGTCAGAGATGGTCACTGAGTTTTGCGATGAGACCCAACCACGGCAGCAGCCACACAACGACAAGGGGGATGATGGGAGACGGATGACAGTGGAGATTCAAAAGACCAGAAACCAGAGAGAAGAAACACAAAGATGACTGAAATAGGAAGAGTAGCTGCCGGAAATAAACGAGATAAAAACCGCAGAAGCTGAACAAACAACGGAGGATGGAAGAGAAACAGACAATAATAATCCAGTGGTTTATTTGTTGTCTCTGGGTTAACTCTGAATATTATGATCTCAGTCTTGGATTTAGGAATTCTGAGGCAAGAACAAAGAAAGCGAGCCAGTGTCCCGTGAATGAAGACGCACGGCCCAACCTGAACAAAGAGTAAAAATAACTGTGAAGGGAGGGATGGAGGGAGAAAAGAGGAGGTGCTCGGAGCTTAAAGATGCACCAGAAATATTCATCCTGACTGGAAATTATGCTACAGTAACTCACGTCTCCCAGCCGCGTGCGCACACATCTGCGCATGCTGGATCTGATTAGCTCGGGTTTGAACGGAAACAGATGCAACGATCCACATAAATCTAAACACTCTGCACTTAAGACCGAGGTCATCAATGACAGCATGAGGCTGGCGAGCAGAGGAGGCTGTGTTTTATGTTCCGAGCAGTGATAATAAAATCATTGTAAAGCGTCCGATTGTCTGCAAACATCACCATACTGAAGTATGACGGATGGAATACAACATAAAACACTGCAGACCTTCTCGCCGTTATCAGCGTTTGTCTGCAGCAGCATTTCCTACAGTGGCTCCAAGGTTAAAAAAGAAAGGAAGAAAAACGTCAGAGGGAAGGTGAGTGGGTGCACGTCTCACAGGAGAAACAGAGCCCTTGTGCTCTTCAGCAGCAGATGAGTCTGATGTGTTTTGTTGGATAAAAATCCAGATTATTTTTTGTTCTTTGGGATGCTTTTAGTCAGAAATCTCCGCAACATGTGTTTGATTCAGGGTGACTTCAGCGACGTTTTCCACTTTCACTGGCTGGTTTTATGCATATTCCGATAGAACTTGCAGTGGATTTGCATGAAAAAACATGCTTCTGGGTGGCCAAAATGCAGCCTTTACCAACAATATTGTACCAGAGAGGAATTCAGCAGACGAGGGGACAGAGTGTTCTGGGTTAATCAGCTTTGCCCACCAGACTGAAGAGGAGCAAACTTGTCAGGCTGGTTTTATCAAATCCTGACATGTGTGTTCAAGGCTTTGCTAATCATCACCTCCCCAGTTCTTGAATGCTTAAATTAGTGAGCTAAAGCTCATTTAGGGAGATGTTTGAGCTGTCAATATAAAAGAAAATCCATCTGAATAAATGGCACGCTCTTTAAACAGGTGGGGTTTAAATCCACTCCACTCACTGCATCAACCATCAATAAAACAATCTGAAACAATAAGTCGGGGTGTGCTTGCAGTTGCACTAAGGGAATTCCGACCACAAATCACACTCACCTGCACACTGATACAACATTAGTGAGCGTTAATATTAGCGTCATCAAATTTTGACTGCCTCCACTGTTGCTTAAGCAGGTGAAGGCAGCTATGTTACACTTTAACCCAAAGGGTTTGGAAAGTCTGACTATGCATTTTAATTGTGCTTTAAAATAATAACAAGACGGCTGCTGTAGCCTCACGCTGAGGCCGTTGTTGCCGTCAGACTGCTGATGTGTGACACCTCGAGAGCATCTTCCTGCTGCTCCCGGCCAATCATCTCCAGTCCATCCCAAAATCCTGCCACGTTCATTAAATAATAACTGTGTAAGTCAAGTTGTTTGAAGCTTGTGTTGTGTTATTTACCACAAGCGACATGAGGTTTTCTATAGTTGCAGGTCAGTGAAGGTACAATAATAGACATCATCACTTTTTCTGTTTTATTTTTTTAACCCAAACCACCATTTTTGTTGGCCAAAGTGCCTTTTTTTTTTTTTTTTACAATGTGCAGCCAAGTGCTTTTGAAATATTTAAATTTCAACTTTTATGCCTCCCCAGTTTAGAGTTTTATCCCAGTTCCACTCAGCGTCACTGCTCCTCTGCTCCGCAGAAATGGACCGTTTCCTCCCCCATCCGAGCCTGTCCTCCTCTTCCCCTTTCAAGTGGTCTCTCACTCCTCTTCTCTTCCCTCTTATCGCAATGACTCTCCTTTGCCTGCTCCTCTTTTTTTGTAGTTTTGTCTCATCTTTTGATCCCTCCCTCCTCCTCCTCTCTTTCCCTCTCTCTCTCTTTCTCTCTCCACATGACCTATTTTCCAGCAGCAGCCAGCGCAGACATCTGGGCCTCAGCACACGTGCCATGGAAGGCATGACTCCCCTGCTGGGGAGAAAAAGGAAGAGGAGGGAGGACACTAGAGCGACGCAGCAGAGAGGGGTGAATGAGGGGTAAAGGGAAGGAACGGGTGAGGTGAAGTGATTTTGGGAAGAAATGATTAGAAGACAAGAGAAGGCTTAAAAACAACCAGTGAGCAGAGATGAACTGAAGCGAGAGGATTCCCACAGTCACGTGCATGCAAGCTGTGTGTTTGTGGGGAAGTGAAAAAGAAAAGAGGATAAAAGTTGACACCCCAGCCGTGCACAGCTTGTAAAAGGCAGCTGGTGTGTGGCGTTTATTAGCCGTCACAGTTAGCATGGCTTAGCGGGGGTCACCGTGGCCGAGCGGGCTAAGTCGCTGTGTAATCTCTGTGTTAACCAGAGATCATGTCGTGCACATCAGTGACAGTCTTGGTTCCAGTTCCAAAACTGATGGGAGGGTGCACAGAGATGCAAAACCGCACCAGGAAATCAGCTGGTTCAAACAGGTGAGACAGCTTAGAAAATGAAAGACCGTTCCTGACCGCGTTTGGAGGAAACAACAGAGGTCCTGCATCTGAGCCCTGTGGTCTCATCGAACACCAGATGGTCGCGGAGCCTCCAGATGCAAACCGGCGCTGGCAGACGCTTGGTTATGGATTTGTGGACAGATCGGTGCGCCTACAGTTGGACTTTAATTCAGCTGTCAACAAGATGGATCATTACTTCTCTCACCAAACCTGATTGACTGTTGTACATTTCCTGCTTGCCTCTCTTCATCCTCCACTGCCTCCATCTGCCCCCCACCCAATCCTGTTCCATTACTCCAACCTCCATCTCATCTTCCTGTTATGTCGCCATCACACTGGCGAGCTCTCGCTTCTTCTGCACCTCTCTCGCTGTCTCCTGTTGGGGACGTCTGGTGTTTTGATGGGCTTTGACCTTTGAGCCCGTTACCACTCCTGACATGTCAGACACGGCGTCAACAGTAAGCTGCACTTCACTTCCAATTATGAATCTGTACGTGCCTTCCGGCCATCATTTTGACAACCGGGTTTTGGAAATCAACTTTAGTACCAAATGTACATCATGCACATGTAATCAGCGAATGAATGAAAACATTGCTGGACTGGGAACTTCCTGACTCAGACCTACAAGTTTGTACAATTTAGAAAGCACGACCACATTCCAGAGCATCAAAACCGGGTTGTCTTTAATGACAGAGCCCACATCCGGTAACCACAGGACTTCATACCTGGCTGGCTGAGGTGGTGGTGCATATTTCATGTCGGATTAATGATCCAAGTAGATCTAAATTTAACTCTATATGGTGTAAAAATGGATGGACACAAACCAGATATGATTAAAATGGTTGCACTCACTGTTTTTGTTAGTCCGGCTATTTACTTTGTGGTCTCCCTCTGGCCTCCTCACCTCTGACTCATCCTGATCTCTCGCCTCCGCCGCTGCCAAGTAAAGTTTGCTTGTATCTTGCTGTGCATTGACAATAACGCTTCTTCTTCCTTCCAGGGCCAGATCTGCCAGTCTTCCTACCTCGTGTCCGAGCCTGTTTGGTACCTGTCCCTAAAAAAATACATGCCCCATCCTGGAATAACATAACGAGTGTGGTCAGCTGTGCATGCATACACGTGATCAAATCTTCCAATAAACGCATCCACGGCGCCCTGATGATCGATCTGCTCCAAGGTCACGCACGTATGTTTTCTCCTCCCACCATCTGCTCTCTGTGTTCTGCTCACCAATCACCCGATTACCTGTCATTCACGTTGTGTCCTGTTGACGTCTTACAGCTGGATCACGGCACCGCTGCCTCTGCTCTTGGCTCTATTCAGAACTCCCCTCGTTTGCAGCCTGGATACGGTTCTGTTGACGGTATATCATGTCTCTTTTCTATTTGCAGGAATCTCTCCCCTCACTTCTGTTTACATTCAAGTTTCCACAAAGGTAAATTCAGTATAGATGTTTAAAAGGTTTCCATATTTCACTCGAATTTACCAGTAATAAGATTTTAATATTTTCTCTTCCTTTTAACCTTCACACCCACACCCATTAGCGTAGCCCCACTATTCTCCTATCACTGCTCACTCCCCATCCCCCTCTTTATTTCCCTCCAAAAAATTTATATTTGGTCCTCGTAAAATATTCATGTATCAGTCCGAGCGCTGAAACCATGAATCATACATCTGACAAAAAAAAGAACTGGGTAAGTGAGCTGGGGGGAGGGTGTGAAAGGAAGGATGGAATGGATACAGATGTAATGAGTGGAGGAGTGGAGGAGCTGGAAACACGAGGCACAGCTAAAGAAGGTGCAACCACACAGAGACAGCCAAAGGTGGGTGTAGAAGCGATACTGGAGGTGGATGAAGGGACAGCAAGGTTCCAGAGAAAGAGGAGAATGTTGCACCAGAGAAGCTGAGATGTGAGCAGGAAGCATGAAACGAGGCAAATACTGTTTTCCATTGCAGGAAATTATTAAAAAAGAAACAATATTAATAATATTGTAATCAGTGTGTAAGACACAGCAGCATCTAGTGGTGAGGATCCAAACTGCATGGACCAAACGCCAGTCTATAAGCCCCTCCCCTTTTTGAGTGTGCGAGAGCTGACAGATTTTGCTGGGATACTTGTGGGTGCAGTCATGGAACAATAATTGGCTTGATGCATTAGTGAAATATGACTGGAATTTTATATTTATGCACACAGATGCACTGTGCAGCTGGGATTGGCACCGTCACCTCACAAGGAAGTTCTAGAGTTGAATTCCCTGTGGGCCACTTTTTTCTGAGTGGATGATGTCAGCGGCAATCCTCATGGTGACTCACATTACCTCAAGTGACATCAGGCTTGTTGGCCACTTGCATGCTAGCCTTGAGCTCCTGTGGGCCGGCTTGGGCTAGAATGTATGGAGCTACAGTGTAGAATGAGCGATGATCAGCCACATCAGGACCGACGCAAACTCGCTCATCATCTACTCATTCATGTAAACCGGGGTTATCTTCCAAATTCTGGCACGTCTCTTAGTTTTAAAATGACGGTGATGACACAAAAGCAGACGCCATAATCTGCCAAGATCTGTTAAGACATCACTCGAGTTTAGGTCATGTTGTGCGTTTCCTCACAAAAGCATGGGACGTCAAGACTTAAACATTCGGAGGGAGGGAACCGGCCTTTCTGCCTCAGTACCGTTCTTTCGTCTAATTAAATATGAAAGGATGTCATGTTGCAATTTGGCTCATGTCACTTCCGCCTGTCAACACCACACATGTTTTCTGAACTCTGAGAATAAAGACAGAGAGCAGAGGGAGAAAAGATGAACATAAATTCTAATAAATTTGAAAGTCGTTCTGACACGAATACGGGATTGCTGCTGGGCCACTAAAAATGTCTGTGGGATATTTTTCCAAAGAGGGGGGAAAGCTCAGCTTGTGTTAAACGTGTTGGATAAGTGACGCGGCCCTGAGATCAAGTATAGCAGCAAGTGTCCCTGGAGTGTTTCAAAAGACCTGCGCCAGCTCCTGTGAGTT
>BJFM01000750.1:19115-30034 GCA_016586285.1 Arothron firmamentum | reverse complement strand
GGGGGGCAGAGAAGCGAAGGCCAGGTGAAATAGGGTCAACAATCATCTTTTGCTGAACCTTATGAGGGTTGATTATCTGCCCTCCTCTTTCTCTCTCTCTCTCCCTTACACACACACGGGACCCTGTTTCCCTCCGTTCTTCCAGGGTGTTATTAACGCTGACATACTGTAGCTGCTGGCTATGTACTTATCCTGTCCTCGTTCCCAGTCTTAAGTTAAGGCAGATCGCAGACACCGCTAACAAACACACGCACACATAAGCAACATTAAACAAATCTGCTCCCAGGCAAGGCAAGGTTAAAGGCAAGATGTCATCTCAAAGGATACTCGCACGTCCACAGTATGTGCAGCGGCCTGTCTGCCCGTGCTTATCCCGTGGCTATCCAGCACACGCACGTGCATGCAAACATTTTCTGTTCTATAGGATGAATGTCAGGGCGTCAGTTTGCATTTAATGTGGGAAAGATGTCACATGTAATTTATATGGATACAGGCTTTTTTTTGCAGGAATACTCGTACTTTGGATGTGCCACATGCAGCCTTACTGTGCATCTCTCCTGGAGACAGAGCGAGCATGTGTTTTTGTGTCTGCACTGATGAGTTTTTGCATTTGAGATCGCAAGTTATTGGCATCGCTGCACTTTTGTTTTGGTAGAAATCTCACATGTGAGGTTGCCCAGAGTTTAGGATTAGATTTGTTGAGGATCCCATATTTGGTATTTGTGCAATGATTTGTATTTGCAGAGAATGGATAGGAGGGATGCTGTTCGGTTCCTGCACATTTGGGGGTTTCTGGTGATTTCTGCGTTCTCTTGTTCTGGTTTTTCTCCACTAGGGAGCGTGGCAGCCTGGGTCGTCGCTGAAGACAGGGCACGGCTGGGACTGGTTGTAATCAGCGGAGGATTTAAAGCAGCTGCACCCGAGCTCCAGCGTCGGATCGTTACCCTGCTTGCAGAGTGAGACTTTGGTTTGGAACTCAGTGGTTTTCCTGTGTTCATATGGACTGCTTCTCACGTGTGCCTTTTCCCGTCCAAAGGTTACCACGCTCCCTGAGAAGAGTCTGTGTTTTGGTTTCCAAACCCCCTGCAGTAGAACAACCCCTTCGTGAAGAGTTTAGTTTTTTGTGTGTTTTTAGTCATCTCAGTTTTTCCTCCGCCTGGAATGTTTTCTGTTTGACCCTTTTTGCACGCCCAATAAACGGGTTGTTTGGTTCTGTGAGCTGCCTCATGTCTGTGTTTGGGTCCTAAAACAAACTGAAACCTTACAGATGCATTATTCCTATTCTTATTTTTATTTTATCTTTGTTCAGGTTATATTGACTCACACACACACCTAAACACCCTGTGTTTCCATGATTAAACAGTCAGGTTAGCAGTACCTTACACTAACTGCTATAGTTGTTTAAGGGGGAATAGTTGCTACCTAAATGCGTTTTAAAGTTTTTCAAGGTTCTTCAGCTTTTTAAGTTTAGTTTCGGCAAGAGATGACTCCTCATGTCGATGACGGTATTGAGATATAGATCTGTGCATTAGGGAGATAAGGGATGTATGAGCTTACGCAGCTTCAAACTTCTGCTAGTCTGCGACGGAGGGAAAAGTTAGCAGGAACGTCCCAGCCGGGAGAGCCAATCCACTTGTAATTATCCCCGTTCCCTGCCCTCCATGAGCTGCTCAAACACTCAGGACCAGAGGGGGCCCTGGGAAGAGAAAGATGAATGAAAGGAAAGATGTGCTAAAGTGGAACAGAATCCAGCTGAGAAAAGCTGAGACTTCATGAAAGCCAGTCCCATGTGGTTCTGCTCATTCAGCCCGTCTGGAAGAGACACACACACACACACACAAAAAATCTCCCAGCAGAGACCGAAAATCTTTTTTTTTTTTTTCATGACTAAAATGAGACACGCTGCATCAAACCTAGGCTTTCATTTCAGACTCCATCTTCCAAAATAGGACTATTTTTAGGTGTTATGGATTTGATCTTTTTGTATTTATATAAATCTGACTCGAGGAAAGACTTTGGAGGCTGATGTTGAAGTTTGAAAGAGGTCTGCTTGAGAACACTCTCAATAGTCCAAATTAAAGAGTTTAATCTGCAGTTCCCTGTCAGATGCATTCACTGCCACATCAGATTTCACAATTATATCATCCATTAATGACAGTTCTCATGACTATAAAGATCTGTTTCTGTAGGATCACCTGGTTTAACCATTGATCAAAATTTATGACATAATCTGAGATCATGTTTGTTTTTTGTGTGTATTTGCTCCTGTCCCTAAAATAAACCTCAACTAAGGAGAGCACATTTTAGAGCATATAGATTGATGAGACTAGTAACATATCAATAAAAAGTGAGTGTCTGTGACATTTACCAAAGAGTAAAACCTGATTAAATTAATTTAATGTGCCCAATTTCATGAAGTGATCCTAAAAATCTGGATCTCGTTTTTGGCAGCTTGAAAGATCAGAAGGAAGTGCTGGGCAGGAGAGGATAACAAATGATGGTCCATCATTCTTCCTCGCGTCCCTGAGCTTAACCACAAAAGGGCTCATCTGTCAGTGTCCTCCAAAATGACCTGCGTGGCTTCGGGATGTGAGCCACATTCTCCCGGGAACATGGGGTGTTTGCGCTGCCATCCATGGTTAATGGAGAGCAGGGGAACACAGAGAGGAAATATGGAGAAGGATTCTGGCAGTCACACAGCACTGGAAGCTATTTCAAAATAAGAAAAAAAAAACATCTGAAAACTATACGAGTGAGAGAAGGCTCCATGCAGCAGCCCTGGTACCAGTCGCAACCCGGCACTAACCTACAGCACCTCCCCTCCATCCTACTGCAGTCCTCCGTCATGTTCCTCTTGAAGAAATTTGGGCCTTTTAGTATTTTAGTGTGTTCCTGACACACAAGTCAGGAACACACAAAAAAAAAACTGTGGTTTTGGCAGCAGAACGACACCCAGAAGACCAGAGTCCACCAACTGACCTGGACCGGAAGTTTCTTTTAAAACCCACCCATGGTTACCAACAAGCACGCACACTAAAGTGCCAACATGCTCGTGCACATGAATTAGTGATAACGCTGTGCTAACATGAGCTCACTGTCGTTACTTTACAACGCTGCGGTTAGCACAGCAGTGTCATCGCTGAGGCTTCATCCAGGCTTTATTTCTGCTGCTCACTGGTGGCATATGAGCAGCCAGGAAAGTAGCAGTAAAGTGCTGTATAGTTTTCCTCCAAATTATGCACAGTAGACAGATTTAAAACATACAAACAAAAAATACTTTAGAATGAAGTTATTTTTGTAAAAAAGAGACACCTGCCATTAATGAGTGATTTATGAGTCTGAGAGGATGACCGCTTCTGTTCTAATAAGCTCAGCCTAAAGGACAGCACGCAAAATGGAAGGAGTGGCTCCATCATCACAGAGAAGCCAAACGCCTTCACAGAAGCACAGCTGGATGATATGATGCATGTAAAATGTTAATTGGATACTTTTAATTTGGTTCCGGCGAGCATACTGACGCGCTCGTCACATTTATGTTTGCTAAGAGAGTGAGACCTCACACTGAGCCTGTGTTCCTGCTCTTTGGGGCCTCTCATCCATATGTAAATGCTTTTTTATGCCACTGCATCTGGGTGGTTTAAAAGGGGGAAATGATTTCGCTGCGGTTAACCTCACACGTTACCCACTGTTATTCTCTGCGTGAGAAACAGCATCGGCCCACACGCTGGCGCCTGCAGTCAGGCTCCAGAAAAGTTTGGGATGAGTGATTAAGGTCAAACAAAGAGTGTAAAGCACCAAGAATGCTCTCACCGGAAGGTGCTTTAGCACGTGACGGTGCAAAAAATGCTGTTATTTTCCCTCAGTGTTGTTTTCTCACCCTCTAGATTGTGGGACAACAGTACAGCGCTATGGGGAAATCTGTAATCGAACGCTGCAGCCGCGGCATTAGTGGCGTCTGCTCATATCAAATTTTTACACTTTCTTGACACCAACCTTTCCTCCTTGTCTCTACCTCAACAGAGAACATCTAAATGCTCTTTACCTTCTCTCGTTCAGAGGAAGACAGGAGGCAGCAACCCAGCTTGCTAACAGGCAGCGAGGATCTGTCTCAACTAGACTGGTTCCAGAGGTCCTCTGGTACTATTAAATCATGGCTTTGGACAATACGGTCACAATTATCCTTCTCCCTTTGATTTCCTTCATCTTCGCGTGGCTACAGATTGGATGTCTAATAGCATGCAGTAGCTGTGATGTAGGGTTGACCAACATTTGTTTGGCCATGCAAACTTGGGACCCTGGCGGCGTCTGCGTGTTTACGCCCTCAAGGAGGTCAGAGGTGAGTGGGAGAACACCGCCTCTGGATGTCAAAGAGTGTTTATGAGACCGCGTGTTTTGATCACGGCAAATTCAATGAGGCATGCGCTTGTTTCTGGGACAGCGCTGCTTAATAATTTATTTCATTAGATAAAAGGATTTAAAAATGGATTCCAACGCCACACTGGGCCACACCAAATACAAGCTGTGCAGCTTTGGAATTGCAAAAGAGTCATTTACGCTGACGTGATGGTTGCTGACGGCGACGGCTGCTCTGGTTGGACTACTGAGGGGACATTTCTGGTCCAGCACAGCCCAAACAAGCCACTCCAGTGCAACACGAGGCCTTGGGCCACCAGCATACCACAATGTGATAGATCATGGGCTCTCTAGTGATTCTATGTATCAGGACCAGCTCATTTGATTTGGGGAGATCATCCTGATTAGCTGTTGAGCGCGTCCAGCAGCTCCGCTATTAGCCGTTATAAGCCTCCAGTTACAGTCTTGGCCTAATCAGGCTTCAAATGGACTCCGGAGGTGGTGGACATCGGAGGGACGCAGGAAGGTAATGTCTGATTGCGCTTGCTCGGAGTGCATGTGTGAAAGAGACAAGGAAGACTAAAGGAAAGAGAGCGTAGATGAAAGGAAAGTTAAGTTTCGATGCGAGTGCGTCGGGCGCGTTTGCACATTAGCCGGCAGGCAGCAGATCTGAATGAGCGTCCCAGTTTCCCAAATAAGTCTACTTGCATAATTCGACATCACTACTGCTTTAGTCAGCTGCGCTGGGACACAAGCACGCACAGGCGCAGGAACATACATGATCGCCTCAGCACGCTCGCGGAGGATAGCATGCAACCTCTCCAACCTGCAAGCCCGTTTCCATTACCTTTTCATTTCTGCGCCGAGCTGAGCCGGGGTAGCTGCTGGACTCACATGCACGCATGTTCACAATGCAGCTGAATTACACAGGCTCAGGAAACAATGTTCCCATAGAAACATGAATAGGACGTAATCTACAGTATATGCTTATTCAAGTTTGCAAGGTTATTGTTGTTTTGTTGATTGCCTGCTCATCATATGTATTTTAGCTGTGTTAGCGTCCCCGGGGCTCTAGCTGCGTTTAAATGTTAAACAACAACCATGCTTTCATGCTGTTTATGGTTTAAACAGATTTATGATTATACTGAAGTTGGCGTGACAGGGAGAATGTGCATGAAAAGCTTTCGAGCTTTTGAAAAATGGTAGCAAAACGTGTGTTATTATTCAAAGTCAAACTCCGCTGCCGACGTGATCCATCTTGTCAGCCTTGTTATTCATCAGACCGTCGTCGAATTTCGGTTAGAAACAACCTGAAGTCTCATTTCCTTTCAGTCCTTCTGTGAGCTTTTTTGATCTTTTCACTCTGTTTGCTGCCTGGGCTCAGGGGCGGCGTGGCGCCACAGACCACACGGTGCTGAGTCCCGTCACAGATGGACAGGAGAAGACTCACCACTGCTGCTGTGATCAGTGATCAACAGGTCCATCAAAAGAACCATCAGTGCTCACGCTCTCCCCAGTATCCCAGCTGGGAACCGTCCCGAGGCTCCCTGGTTCCCTCCCGCTGCTACTCTGAGGTGACTGTGGACTCACCGTGTGCTTTAGTGCACCCTTTGCCTTTTCTTCATCTCCCTGCTGACCTCTTCCCCCTCACTAAGAAGCTCTTTCAGCTGGTTCAGTGTCTGAGCTCTGAAGATGTTGCTGCAGACGCTCTCACCTTCTCTTATTCAGATTTCTGTGCAAGGGCTTCTTCATATATCTTTGGTAACGCAGACATTTGGCCCTGAAATTTAATTTTACCATTTTTGTTTCTAGTTGATCATCATCAATCTCTGCTACTGACAAAAGTGTTCTACATTCTCCCTCCTTCCACAATCCTGTCTCTCCTTTTCAATGTTGATAAAAACTTAAAAAGAAATCTGACCTCAGAGGAATTTACACTGACCTACATGTGGTTTCCTGAGACTGAGCCGAAAGATGAGTGTAGAAAGTGAGTAATTTAGGCTGTTTCACACAGGTGATGAGGACACGCACACACACAGACACACACACACCTAATTAACACTTCAGCCTCCCTGTGGTACATTAAAATCGCAGTAGATATTTTTAATCAAACATGAGTGCTCACATAGGTGCACCCCATGGTGAGCCATTTCATGCTGTGTCTCTTTCTCTCTCTCTGTTTCGCTTTCCCTCTCTTACGCACACTCATAAAGCTTTTTCGAACCGAACCAACAGAAGCCGCAAGTTTAACAAGTAATTAGAGTGCATTTGTGATTAACCTGATAAACAATTAGCCTCTAGCCACTGCGTGCTCATTTATCACTCTCTGCAAAGGCGTTGTGATGGGATGGGGCTCTGAGGCCAGGTCCACGCCAGCGTTTTAGTGCCTCTTCCAAATTGTTGCTGTGCGCCTGGACATTTCCAGCCCGACAGAAACATGGAAAACATGCAACATGATGGCTCACAAATACTGTGGGAGCCAGTGTAAATACCAGCAGTCCAAACAATGGCAGCAGGCTTCATTAGTCATGCTACATCAGAAATAATCAAATAGCAAGTTTAGTTTGCTTCCCATACACACAGCAGCATGTAGGTCAGATGATGAAGACTTTGATAAAACCAGAAAACTATCTTTTCAAGTTAATTTCGTTGTCATGGATATTATTCTTATCGCTGTTCCCAGAAGCCAAACCAGTCGGAAAAGTGACGTAAAAGTGCACATTAAACAACCTTTGCTGCTTAACCCCAACCATAACCGGGATTAAATCAAAAATGATCAATGAATAAAAGCTCAAGTACAGACCAGAACTGAAGGAAGCGACAGACTGGCAGAGTGACAGGAAGCAGCGTCCTCCTGTCACCTGGCTGTGCAGCGAGCGCAGGTTGGCTGAAAGAGCACAGCAATTAATTACCTGTGGGCGCTTTACAGACACCTGCCCTGATTTATGGGCCCTTTGTGAGGATGCAAATGCCGGTCGGTTGTGTTCGAGCAACAAAAGAAGAATCCCAGAATCCATTCTGGATCCCTGCTCCAGCACTGAAGACAATCGGGCCGCAAAGACGACATTCTCCCAAACCAAGTGAAAAAACTTTCAATTCCCTTTAATATGCATGTAGGCACAGCTTTAGCCTTAAACACACACACACACACACACACACACACACACACACACACACACACACACACACACACACACACACACACACACACGCTAGTCTATATTCAGCTCTTCTTGCGTGTTTTGTTTTTGCCTGTGGGCTCTTTTCTCCCCCTGTTCTGTTCATCCTAGAACACACACACACACACACACACACACACACACACAAATCAACATTATTTTATATCGAGAAGAACTTCCAGTGGGTGAGATATTTTGTGGGTGAGATATTTCATCTCCCTGACAGCGCATGTGCTTCAGAACCGTGTTTGGTTCCACAGAAGTTCCCTATAGAACCAGGGGAGCCTGCCCCAAGGACTTTAACCCAGGGAGAGTTTATTGGACCACACGGGGGAAAGTGTATGTGGTCCATAGGACAGTCCAAGACAGTGAAACGCTATTTCCTACTTGCCTGTGATATAGTTGCGTCACAGACAAAGGGTTTTGAGGCCAACCAATAAATACTCCATCAAAACTCCATTTCCATCTGATCTCCTCAAAGACGAATGGCTTTTCCTGTCTCTGTTGGGATGGTGGCATTTGTGCCTGAAGGTTGACAGACATCTGCAGAACAAGCCCCGGCTCCATTATTCTGGTTTCACAGGTGACAGGTGACGAGTCCTGCTGCACCGACTGTTGTCTGACTGCACAATGTGCTTTTTCTTTTTTTAAAAAAAGTTCAGAAGCTCCACATTTACGGTTCAATCAAGAGTAAAGTACTTGCAGAATTAACAAGGAAAGACATAACTTTTTATTGAGATCCATTCTTTTTTTTTTTTTTTTTTAGCAGAGTGGATGGATTGAAGGCAGCTTTGCGGGATGATTGATGGAGGAGTTGGCCTGGGAGGAAAACTTTATATTTCTGGATAAAGTGTTTCATGTCTGCTTTAAACACTTTCACTGTGAGGGATCTTTAAAAGGCTGCCACCGCAGCTGTTTCCATCATCTCTGTCATATTCTGCCAAAGCAACCCGCCTGCTGTCAGCGTGCCTATTTAAAGAGGGGGAGGGAACTCAGTATTATGGGCTCGCATGCTTGGTAAATTTTGTGACACCTGATCTATTGTCAGGCATCTTCTGTCCCCATGTGTTTACTGGGGAAGGGTGCTGGTCCAGCCTGGACGCTTTTAACTGCAGTCCCAAATTCAGGAAAAATGTTCATTTAACTGATGGATAATTTGCTCCCATTTGAAATATTGATATTTTAGGACCTGTCCCACCTGCTTAACCCTCTTCTACTGTTCTGCAACCCCCCTCCCCCCGCCCCCATTCTCGCCTTAGCCAGAGGACAGCGACCCAAACAGGCGCGGTGCTAATCATGTATGAATGAAGCAAATCTGGTTTCTGAGTGTCCTTTGCTGCTATATAATGTGGTCACAAAGAAGGAACACAAGATGTTCCCAGACTGCAAATAAACTCATTAAGTGGAGCCGATATTAGCTTTAATGTCGCTAAAAGCTGCTGCCGGTGTGGTCGGTGGAAGAGGAGTTATGGACCCGGGTCAATGTTAACAAGTGCCGTGGGCAAAGTCCTCTGCAGGCTCATTCAATCCCTCTGAAATTGAAATGGCCCGCTCAGGGAGGAGCCCCTGATGCTTTAGCAGAGAGCCTGTTTTAATATGCTTTTCAATTCCATTTATAAAGTGAGTGTGAATGCTCCCGCCAGGCAGCCGCGCTCTGCAGCAGCCACTGGGCTGTTCTTGACTTGGCAGCAAACACACAAAAACACCAATCGATCCACAACACACCCGACTCCTCCATTTTTTATTCTTTTAAGTGTTTTCATGTATGCTGCAGATTGAATATTTTACTTTTCTATTGCCAATCGAAGCTTATGTCATGCAGGCCTCTAAGCGGCCTGTTCCTGCAGCTACAGGCTGCTTCAGGAACAGCAGGCGCCCAGTCTCCTCGCTCCTGCAGTACTTACAGAATATCAGCTAGCATGCTGATTTGGGACATTTTTCTCCCGATTTCTCATTAAAGCCTAGGTTGATTGTTTCTGCCAGCTGAGAAAACAAGACTGCAACGACTCCATAGTTCCCAAAGTAATTGTCTTCATTTCCACCTTTTTTATTACTTCTTTTGGGAAGTGATTAAGCTGACATGAGGGCAAAGAAGTGTGTTTTCTGTTACAAACTCTGCAAAAGTGGCTCCACTGAGGGTATAGGCGTATTGTTTTCTTTTAAATCTAACTTTAATATAGTTTTAATTGGATTGTTTTGAGTATTAGCTGAATTTCACAATAAGTTCCACCAAAGGCCTGGGACTTAGTGAGAACTCAGGCCTTTAGCAGCAGAACCCATCACCTGATTTAAGAGTTCTGCTGACTGTTTGTGCCAATTTGAAGATTTTGTCTCCAAGTTTTCCGAAAGTAATTTTTCAGGAACAGAGACAGATGGAAAACCAAAAACCAGGAGGCTTCTGGTCTGACTGTCAACGCGAGAGGGTGCATCCGATTTATCACATTTGTTTCCGTCATTAATAAATCGAGCTGTACGAGCTCCTATTATTGTCATGTGTCTTCTTCCTGAAGTGAGAGTGTTTGGTGACCGCTGCAATGAGCTTTGGCAGGATTAAATGTGTGTGAGGGGGGGCTTCTGGGGACGGGCACTGCGATGACAACTGGTCCAATTGTTGGTCTCAGGACCAAATGGGGGATGACTTACTGAGCGCGAAATGGGACAATGGAGGATGAAAAAATAAAGCGGCACTCCTCCCTTTCCCTCATCTTCCTTTCATCTGCATGTATGCAGAGGAGCGAGCTGCCAAAGTGCTTTGCTGAGCTGGCTGACACCACCACTCATGCACGCTCGTTTGGACACCCTCTCATTTGGATTGCAGCCGCTCCCCGACACCCGCGCCCACTCAGGCCATTTCTCAGGCTGCCGTTCACCATGCCACTGAGCTCGAAAGCACCAAATCAAACGGTGTCTGCGATGGGCTCACAGTGCCGCCGCGTTCCAGTTGGAACGTCAGATGAAGGACGACAAAGAGTCGGCTCCAGTCATCCGTCCATCCGAGGCTGAACAGAAGCCCGGAGAGGAAGGCAGAGCACCGACCGGTAAGACGGGATGAATCCCACCCTCAGAGATGTCTGATCTGTGGCCATCCTGGCACCGCTCACTAGACGTGAAAGCACCTGTCACTCTCCCCCCAGCCCTGAGCAAGCCCTGAGTGTGTGTGTATGTGTGTGTGTGTGTGTGTGTGTGAGCGTATAGGTGGGTGTCTTTCCTGTTGAATTATGCATTGGGTATTTATGGCGTCTTGTTTAAGTGTGACTCATTCCTTCTTTGGCCGTTTTTGTGCGCTAACAGGGGATATTCCACGAGAGCGCGTGTCATGTCGTTTAGTCATTTTCTGAGACAGCTTGCTGCGAGCGCTTCGACACTGAGTCGGCTCAGGAACAATCG
>BJFM01000749.1:30155-61731 GCA_016586285.1 Arothron firmamentum | reverse complement strand
CTCCAGGGCAGTCTTCAACAGCAGCTCTGTCAGACGCTTTCTGGGTCTTGGTACATCTGACACAACATGTTTATTCCTTGTGTGTCTGCATAGTGTACTGAAAACACACCCAAACACAATTCCCTTCAGGAAATATAAAATCGACACCAACAGCTAGTTTTCTTGTGAACTGAACCTGGGACCCTCTTGCCATGAGCAACCGAACTATCTTTTTAACAACATCGTCAGCTAAAGGGCTATGAGATTTTTGGATCTTTTTTGGGGGTTTAGATGATAAAACTATGTCAATAGCTTTTTGATATTTTCATGATATCTTAAAAATACGAGTTATCACTTAACATTTTAAAAGGCGAACGCACTTCTACTCCAACAAAATTCATAAAACCCCATTTATGCTGCACTTCACACGCTACATCAGAGCCAACACGGTAGATAGAAGTATTTTTAATTGTGCGTCACCTAAAACACTGAGCCATCAGTGCCCGTTTTACACACCGGCCTTTAAACCACTTCCTTAGCTGCGTCTGTAACCATGACGCATACGCCACTGCAGCACCACTGTCATCACACCTAGCTGCCTCTAATATCAGCTTTAACGTCTTCACGTAATCGTAACGTTTACTGAAGAGATGAAGGTCTTCTTCATCACCCAGAAACAGATGGAAAAAAAAAAAAGGATGCCCAGACGGCAGAACGGCTCACCGTCACCCAGCCCGATGTCATCGCAGCTGAGCACTGTCCCGGTTTTGCATGATTTTGCGGTTTGACAGCAGGGTGTCAATGGAAACTACAGAGCATTTGCCAGATGCTGCATGTGCTTTTAAACAGTTTCCGCTCATGTCACCGATTATGATCTTTGTGGCGACCACAAAATGTATCTTCCTTTCTCGTGACATTTTCAGCAGCAACTGCAAGATTCAAAGGCCATTCCTGTTAAACTTGCACCATAAACATGATTTGTAATTTTTATACAAAAAAAAAGAATGTAACCAGGTTCCATCTATTGTTATTATCTTGGACTTCCTACATCCTACTATGTAGCATTGAATTTGTTTGGTAAATGAATTCGCAGATTAATAAGGGTGTATGGCAGTTTTTAAGGAGGAAACCATAATATCCGTTTAAGCTTACCTTTAAGAGCCTCTGCCACACCGTCAAAATCTGCAGCCAACATCTCAGGTCTGGTGCCTGGGAGTTTTGCCATTTCTCTGAGCTCCTGTATGTTGGAGAAACCCATCAAGGATTCTAAAATCTACTTTTACTTAAAACTGCAAAGTATGTGTGTACAAAACTAGTGTAGTATGGGACATGGTGCTTCATGGTGTCACCATGGACACACAAAACTGTGGATAGCACCATTATGTCAAAACTATATGAAATTAGTGAAATTAAATCTGATTTAAAGAAATTCTTGGTGAAATCATTATGCTGAGCACAATAAGGCAGTCTGGAAGCATCGTAATCAGATGTCCGGTGGCCCTGAACGTGCTCTTCTCAATGCTGAGGAGCTTTTCAAATCAACACTTGCGATAAATACCTGCTAGTGTGGGTGAAGTGGGTAGAATATCAATAATAATAATAGTTGCTTCTGGTCCACTGGTCCAAGAAGACAAAAATATGGTACAGTAGAGCAGTTGAAAGTTAAACCAGAAGCTTGCTAACTGATGGCTGTTCCTTGTTTTGCCACTAAAATTAAGTTGTTAACGAAGAAAAAAAAGGTCCAAAGCATTATGAAAGAATTTTGCAGCTGATTTGTTTGTCTATATTGATATTCAGCATTCAGCACCTTAACTGTGCAGGCTATCTGGATGGGTCCTCTCCTCCCGACAATCAGCACCCTGCGGACCTGGCTCTTTTCCAGAGCCTCCAGAGCTGGCTGGGTGATGTCAGTTTTCTGCAGAGAAATAACAAAAAGACAACAATCTCAGGGGTTCATGATGGCCTCAGGGTCATCCATCTAAAATGGATCCAATTTACATAAATTATATTATCTCAGAGTATTGATTATATTATATGTAATAGAAAGTATAGAAGATACATACGGTAGTAGAGTAGAAGTTGAAGAATGAGAATTGGCATTAAAATAGTTTTTTAAAATGGAAAAAAATGCAGACCCTAAAGACACAGAGAACTAACTAAATTACTGTAAATGTCTAAATGTTCCAAAAATTAAGATTTGCTTTCGGTTAATCACTAGAAGGTGTGGGAAATGTCCTTTTTAAGCAATAAATGTGTTGTGGCTGCAGGACTTTTACTTGAGCACTGCTCACCTTTAAAATATCAATAGGGGACAGCAGGATTCTTGCTACATCCAAGGCCACATTGCCTTGACCAAGAATGACCGCTGTATCGCAACTCAGATCTGGACTCAGCTGGACAGGAGAAAAAAAAAACAGAAAATACCTTGAATTACATTCTGGTTGTGCTTCGTTACAGAAACACACACACACACACACACACACACACAGACACACACACACACACACAGACACACACACACACACAGCTTTCTCCTTGTAAATCTTCTCCCACCTTCTGACAGCTGGGCAGTCCGTTGTACCAGCCCACAAAGTCTTTAGCAGAGTAGACACCAGCCAGGTCTTCTCCTGGCACTTCCATTTTCCTGTTATCCTCAGCCCCGTAACTCTGCCAGAGAACACGTAAGGAAAACATTTGTGTGGATGCTCGCACTGGTTTTGTTCGATAAAAAAGAATTGGCGGCATCCCATTCTTACCAGTACGACGGCGTGGTAGGCCTGCTGCAGCTCTTCCACGCTCACATCCTTCCCTACGTTGACGTTGCCGAAGAAGTTACAGCGAGAATGTTTGGCTGTTTGGGTAAATGAGTTGATGACGTTCTAGCAGGAATGAAAGATCCAAATTAGAAAGAAGAGAAAGAAGAAAAGGATTCAAGAGCAGCAGAACTGCAGCTATCGCATATTCTAGTAATCAGGTATCCTATAATTCCCACTGAAAAAAATTCCTTGATTGTTTTGTTTGTATTTGAGGTACTCAATTTTAATCTTGTTTTGTTGCTGTTATTTACCATAAGTCACTTAAACTATGTATTTTAGATATTCTTCAGAGTAATGCGGATTTAAAGAGTGAAGTGGGTGATCTCTGTGTTTAGGGGAACAGACCTTGACCTCAGGGTGATCAGGGGCGACTCCGAACCTCACTAGGCCAAACGGGACAGGCAGGCGTTCATAAATGTCCACCTCCACATCTTGACGGGCCTGATGGAACAAAACGGAGAGAGGACACTGAGTGAAATGATCAGAAATGCAAAAATACAGTATTAACACCACAATAATGATGCCGGAAAGCTTTGAATACCCTCATCACTGTGGCAGTTCTATTTTTTTCCCACACAAATACTGTATAAATCAGTTATTTAAAAAAAAACATTTTTATTATCAGATTTTGAGTAAGATCCAATTCCAGAGTACACAAACCTGTGTGCTCCTCACAAATCTAAACCCATTTGTCTTCTGTGATAATCCAAAGGTAGATCTAGTCCAGGCGCAAACAGAGATCTAACTTTGGATAACTATGACCTGGATGAATGAGAACCTACGCAGACTTCTGTGATAATCTTTTTCATTTATACAAAGGAATTTTGAGGGTTTTAGCTTGAAAATAGAATTTCCAGATTCGTAACAACACTACTGTGACATTACTGTGATATTTGAAGCCAACTATGGAGAAGTTATTTTTATGAAATTATACAAGAGTGGATGCTCATATTTATGCCCAAAAGGTGTAGGTTTAGTCTAGTGGCAGGAACAGATAAACTAAATCATATCTCTCTGTATTAAAAATAGGCTATCATATTATTTAACCTTAGAAAGTCTTCACAAGCTTCCACTTGTCCAGCTTTCTGTCTGAATTTGACAGTAAAGTATAAAAGAAGCAAACATGTCCACACAGAGTGCAGACTGTTCCTGCCCAGGTTGAGCAAAAGGGCATGAACCGGTACTAAGAGATGATTAAGTAAGTAATCTGCACCTTGTTATGACATTATTTGTTTAAGGTGGGTCTGTGGGCTAAACTTTGAAACCATAGCCAGCCAAAGTTGCATAAATAAACTGAAAAATGCTAATAAGTATGCGACATTGTCTGTAAAAAAATAAATAAATAAATAAAAATAAAATGCTATATTCTCCTTGCCTGAAAATGACTGTTAATATACTGTATTTGTTACACTTTGGCCCAATTACCATCGGAGTGACATTTGGGAAACTTGACACATATTTTTAATATAGCTAAATACTGTATATCATTGATGATTTGGATGTATATTCAACAATATCAGTGCAGAAACTACCTTGATGACATGCTGAGCTGTGTAAAAACCAGCCGGTCCGCCTCCAACGATGCACACCTTTGGGCTGCAGGACGAGAAGGACGCCTGGCCACGCCCATTTAAGCCTTCAAAATGAATAGATAATTACACTGTAATTACGTCTGAATCAACTCTAGATGAGCTTGTTATTCGCACTCAAATAAATTAATTAGTATGTTAGTACTGAACAGTTGGCAAGAGTCTGGGAAAACGAGTCCTATTATCTAATTGTGTTAATGCATATTTGTGGAACAAGGACACTCAGCAATATAGCTATCATTTCCCCCCCATTTAGATTCAACTTCGAATTGTATTAACCCCTAGAAAACTGGAAGCTCTTTTAAAAAACACGTGGTTTCAAAACTTCTCACCGTCATGGAGTCGATTAATCCACCTACTTCCACATATCCTCAACCCGGAAAATAGTAATTTATGGCCGATCATGTTTTCACACGGGGAATAGGCAAACTATCCGGCTTCAAGAAACGCTTTAGTCCGCTGCAGCGTCTCCTTGGTATGTGGTGAGCAGTTGCGTTTGTGTGAGCTTTGGACAGGGCTGGAACAAAAAGAGCAAAAGCCAAGGTAAAAGACGTTTGTCTTTCTGGACTCTGTGTTCACTACTGCTAACCGATGCTAATAAATAACCATTTGAGCAAGTTAAGACATCGTGCTTTTTCGTACACAAACACTGCGTTTTCCAAGAATTAAAGTATCAAACTGTCGAATATAGTTAAGGATCAAATCGTTTGTTCAGTAATCATCATATATATATAAACATGTTTTCCAAAACCCAGTTTGTGCTACACCAAAAATAGTCCGTGGCACACAGATTCTGAACTTTGGTTCCATAAGAATCTTACAGGACATGAGATTAAAAAAAATATTCTGGGAGCATTTATATTATCAAAGCACGAGATGAAGTAAAATTTCTTATGTTTACATCTTTTCAAAATGCAGGAAAAAAAAAAAACAGGTCACTTTTAAATGCTTTATAGCTTAAAATGTGTCCAGAGTGATGTTCTAATGATGAAACTGCCTTTTTGTTTCATCTAGAAGGCTTAATCATCGACTCCCAATAATTATGTATAATCGATACCCTTACAAACGTTACTGAGAAAAGTGAATGAGAAAAGTAGACACTATATTCATCTCAACTCACACAACAAAAACCTATTTATGACATTATAGTTTGAATTTCTGAGATGTTTTGGTGATTAAACAACTATAGCTTCCTGAGTAATATCTACACAAACTATCTATAATTGCACCCATGGTTTTTTTTTAATCCACGTGTAGTACTATATTGATGATGTCATGGATAATAAAATGTTTGATTTGTCCTCAAACAATTCTCCAGTTCTCATTTCTTCTTCTTCTTCTTTTTTTTTTTTTTAAAAAAAAAAAGATTGTTGTGTAGTATTAACTAAAATAATTTTTTGGACAGAATTAAAAAAACAAACAAACAACTGAATAAAAGCTTTTATTTATTGTATGTATCAGCAGACACAAGCAGCACAACTATACGTGGCTGACGGTTTGTTTTAGACAGTAAATGTATAAAGCCCACAGTGAAACTAAGCACATGTACAGTATAAAAATGTGCACTGCAGTTTTGTTTTTTGTTTTTTTCATCATAACGCTGTTCAAATGACAGCAGTACAGCCCCACGGCAGCCAGGATGTGGTAACTTGTTCACTATGAACTAAACATGAATCTGTACATGAAAAGAAATTAAGAGCAAAAATTGTTAGATTCTTTGATCAAGCAAATAATGCCAACATGAAGTACTTTACAGAATGTCCCTGAAGCCTACGGGGTCCACAGAAGTGATTAGGTCTGGGACATGGTGAGGACAGCTGCACTGACATCTTGCAGGACTGGTAGGACTTGCAGCTCTGGCAGGAACAAAGCGTCTTTTAAACTGTAGAAACACAAAATTGGTCAGTTTGAATTCAGTTTGCATGACTGGAATACAGTTAAAGTTAAGCCTTTGTGAAAAAGGCTTTCACGGGCCTCTCAGTCACAGCTGGCTCTAAAAGGGAACCCCACAAACCCCAGCCAGCCTTGATCCAGCTCCGCTGGCCATACTTACTCTTGTACATCTAAGGATTGCTGTTCCAGTGAGGAACAACAAAACAACGACTGCTGCTGCTGTGGCCAGGCTCACGACGGTGACTTTCCAGATGTAGATGCTGCATCGTTCTTGGGGTTCACCCTCTGTGAAGAAACACATTGTTTGATTTACACAAAATGGGAGTACCATGTTTAAATGTTTGCTCGGCGTGCTCTACCTCTGACTACAATAATGTCACCGATGCTGGATTCCATTACCAGCGTCTTTGATCTGGGATACAGCCATTTGCAGTAGTACCAATCGGTGTCCTCTAGCCTAAGGTGAGAGAGCTGCCAGGTAAATCCATGACCCCCCTCCACCCATGGATTGTGGGAGATCTGTATTCGGCCCGTGAAGTCCACAGATGTAGTCTCCTTGGTGATTTGTCCATTTTCCATTTGCAGGTACATAACATCCTTGTTGTCATGGAAACCCCTGTGCAGGGAGACCCCCATAGGGTCAGAGTGTAATATGAGGCATTTGATCTCTGTAGATGAGTTGACGTTCACTGGAGAATAATGGAGAATTCATGATGAAAAGAAATCTATTACCGTTGGTCTTAATAATAAATCACTTGTCTTTACATTCCATTTTAGCATAATGCAGAACATGACTCATATCCCTCACTGTCATCTGTTATGACTTTACACCATGATAGAGATAAAATAGTTCCTTTAAAAGATTTGTAATGGACTACCACTTTTGTTTAATTGGCTCCCCATTGGAGTAAATACAGAATCTTAAAAGGTGTTTAATGTTTTAGAAGTAGTATTAGAATTTCAAGTTATAAGTAAATAAGACAAATAAATTAGAAGTTTAAGCTAACTTTATCTCAACTCCAGACGCCAGTCTGCATAAGTGTTTTATTACTGATGTGAAAACAGGGAGGATGCTTTTCTACATCATGCACAAGATACAAAAGAATTCATTGTTACAGTGGCACCTTTCCTCAAGTGAAGGATAACTAGAAATTTCATGGAGAGAGAGAGAGAAAAGAGAATAAGCTACAAAGAAACATTAGACCTACTTTTTCTTCATCTCATATACACTCTATACACTTACCTGCCCAGGAGATGAGCAGTACCTCAGCAGGCATGCAGATTAAAGCCCACACAAAGCTCCACCAGTGCACTTGCATGTTGCAGACTGGGCTGCTGCTGTCAGGTTAGCGTAACTGCTGCAGCTTCGCCGTCTGTAATGCGAAAGACTTGTTTTTTTAAGAAAAAGGAAGTGTGGCAGTGGGTTGTCTTGTCGTTGCTCTTCAGTGTACTTCTGCTGCACGAGATTAAAAGTAAATGATGCACTTATTCCAAAATCATTGAAAGAGTACAACAGACTCAGTTCACGTATGCTGCTAAATCTAATTTAAATCTGATGCCACAAGTTTGGCAAGCACTGAATGAAACATGCCCTTTCAATTTCAATTTTTGAAACAACTATAGAAGCCATGTTTTTTTATAGTGAAATTGGCTTTAAAGGTATTAACAAGTAACCAAGTTAATATTTCCAAAGTGTGTAACTTTAGGGAACTTGTTCTAATTCATTCTAGTTAACTAATATGTAAAAAGACAAACTTTCCAAAGGCATTTTGGAAGCGATGTATTAAAATATCTTATGTTCCACCAACATTAAAAAAAATATTTTCAGAAATTCAAATGTTAATGTGGTTATAGGTCAAGTAGTTTGGAGAGCATTTATTTATGGAACTCAGCATACCAAACAAACAAATATAAAAGAAAAAAAACAAACAATAAAATTCTTGGGACCGGAAAATATTTGCATTAGGATGGATTAGTGATTATGTCACCAAGTGTGGACTGTCTACTCTGTCAGGTAAATAGGTGGCCTTTCAACTCTTGTTTACACAGCACCCCTTTACTTTTACTGACAGCAGACTAAACCACACCCTGTTGCATAGATATCATTAAACACATGATCTTTTCCCAAAGTTAGTGACCCTAACAGCCTGTGTTGGGCTGGAAAGATGGCATTCATAAGATACACTCATGCATACATGGGTTCAGTTCTTTAGCTCCAGTAGTTGTACCAAGTGGATTATTGCTCTGGAAACAAACACAGAATGTTCCGAGGTGCAACGCCCTTCCACTTTTTTTTTTTTTTAGAATAGCAAAAGAAGCATGATCTTGCATGTTCTCCAGTCTGCATAATATGTTAGGATGTGTTTTTTTTTTCTATATTCACTGGTCCTGTTTTCAGGTTTGGCACAGGAGACTCAACAAAGTATAAGTAGACAGCGCTCCCTTGTGGCCCAGCTGCAGTTTGTCCTTGACAAAGGGTTTCCAGCAGAATCAGCCATTCAGGGTTCATGTTCAACTTTCCATCACTTCTCACCACTGCATATGTGGGGGCTGTGATTGGCTCTGATTTTGGCTTTTGTATTGGGTGTGCAGAAGTATATTGGCCTGTGGGGAGTCCTGGCCTTGCAGCCAGTCATGATAGAGGGTGTGCAGCGCCGGGTTGACCTCCGGGAGACGCACTGGTAGGCTGCTGTAGACATCTTCCATCTGCTGGATTAGGTTTTTATCCAGCCGTCCGTCCTCACTTTCAGCCTGACCGCGGCCACTCAAGCAGCCTGAGTGGAAACACAGGAGAATATCTCTCAATAACAGCTGGAAATTACATTTTAATATTCTTTAAAACCATTTTGCAGCCTTACCTCCGGGACAAGACAGCACCTCCACCAGCTGGTATGGCACACGTCCCTTTCTCATTCTGTGAACTAGGGTCTGGATGTTTCTAAAACCGTAGACGGCAGCAAACTGCAGCAGAGTCTCCCCGTCCCTCTCTAGGGTCACTTCTTGGAAATCTCTGTTCCTGATAAATAAATGTAAAAAGAAGAAATGAAGAAATAAGGAAGCCTATGAAAATGTGACAACATGCACATACAAATACTAAAAACCAGAGTAGAAGCTATTTTATAAAGAAAAAAAAAAGTACCGTATATTTGATGATTACATTAGGTTTAAATAATGAAAAAACTACTAGAAAAGATAAAGCAACTTTACTGAATATTATAGTAAATATACTGTATAAATGACACCAACGCTTCCAGTCTGTTGCCTTAGGCCTTCACAAATTTTTCTACTCTCAATCTCTTTTTTTTTTTTAAAAAAAAAGAAGAAAAAAAAAAGAAGTCTATTAGGACACCAGAACAACAATGTGCTTCAGCAGGATCCCTCGTGGTTCACCTGAGGTTTTTATATGTGATCTCGTGGACATCTTGACCAAAGAGCTCTTTGGCGGCATGTTTGAAAACGTGTTCCAGGAAGCCCTCAGAGCCTCGGCCCTCATGTCTCATCAGCACAGCATCTCCACATTCTCCTAGTCTGCATTTAGAACACAAGATAAGGATTATATAACAATGGGCCTTCATGACAGGGATCAACCAATGGACACATGCAAAGGCAATCTACATTTACAAGGCTCCTCAAAGTAGTGCATTCCCATTTTATGTGGTAGGCCATTAGAAAGGCATTGGAGGAATCAAGGCGAGATGTGGCAAGAGCATCTACCAGTTTGGCAGTATTTCTGAGGTGAGTGATAGCTGGAGTGAAGCTTGTATATATGAAATAAACACCTGAGCACTTAGCAGAACACAACTGCATTCCGACAATCAGTATTCTTCAGCGCAGCCCAAGCCCCCCCCTGGAATTTTGGGGATTCTAAAATGTCTGAGCAGATACTTTCCTTCAGGCAGCATTGGGAGTCTGAAGGTCGTTTGGAGGTCATTATTTTTGGCACGCTGGGGCCTTTGGTATATGTCTTCGCTGCAGGAACCTCCCCCGAAGTGCCGTTTACAGAAACTTTTACGGGACCTAACTGAGGTCCTGTTCCAGGGCAGGCTCTTAAATCAGCCACAAACACTCCTGGGTGGGGTCTTAGGTTTACTCGGAGCTGATTGGCTAAACCTAGAGCAGGATGTGATGCGAAACCCAGAAGAGGAGCAATAACCCAGAAAACGTCTGCTTCACCTCTCGTTCGTAGCATCCACTGTTGTGGAAAAAAACCTGGAGTTTGTGGAACAGACACACTGGAGACTCAGATGATTTTACTGCTGAAGTAAAGTTTTCTGATTAATCAGGAGAAGCGACACAACATGGCAACAGTTCACGCGTATGGAGACGGCGCCAAGTCCGAGGAGTCACTCGTACCGAGAGGTATATAAGGTGTAAAAGAGGTGGGAGGTCAGTTGCTGGCTATGAGCATGTGCGACACCAGCCAGTCTGTCTTTTAGTATCGCACACAGAGAATGCCAACCTTGGATACAACAGAAGGAATGACCATGTTTTGTTGCTACCTCAGCACTGCTTTGTCTACTCTAGGGAATGGGATGGAATACAAGATCTGGTTACAGAGCTCTGCACCGAACTTCAGGTCAATAAATAAAGAGAGGCCTGAGAGTAAGGGGGAGAAGAACCCAGGTCGCTCTTTAAAAAAATGTAGGGTGACATCCTCTCAACTGGTGAGAGAACCCATTAGTTAAAGAGAGTAACTGAGTAATTTTTCAAACCAGAGAGTCAGCAACTGCCTCAGCTCCTTCCATGTTTACTCATTGTTGCTTTCTTTATGACTTTTGATTTTGGCCGCTCACCTGTTTGACAGCCACAATCAAAACTGTCACACAACAATTACACGGCGACCATAACTTATGACGGCACATCAGGACCTTTTAATATATTACCAAAAGGGAGAAAGTAGATGAGAAGGAGGGCCTCAGGATAGAGACCCGTGACACACCACTATTTACTGGGGAAGGTTGAGATTGATGCTTCTTTACTGCAACAGCTGCTCTGCCAAACAAATGTAAATGGTTGAAGAGCGTATGTTGAGAATCAGTCTCAGAGTGATCAGCGAAGTCAGAATCTTCTAAGATTTGAGACAGAAATTGGTCTAAAGTCATAAAAAACATTAGGATCTAAATCAAACTTTTGGAATCTAGGTGTGCCTGTCTGTTTTACGAGTGATGGAACAGAGCCAGAGGGAAGGCAGGAGCAGAGAAGAAAGAATGAGCGAGACACATCTTAAAGGGGACATGAAAACACTAGAACTAACGCTAACCATAAGATAGATGTACATATCTTAAAGCATAACGCTAAAATAAAACATCTGATTAATCAGCCATTTTAAAGAAAATCCACTTTTTATATGTCATTACGGGGCCATACTCGCCACCATCTTTATTTTACGTCACGGCCTACGTCACAGTGTTGTTTCCGGGTTTCGGTCTCATAGAAGAACACGCAAATTATGAACGAAGAAATGTCGGAGGACGAGGCAGAACGTGATGATTTTTGGACCTAAAATCCAGCCTTTAAGCCATTGACAGTTTAAGTCGTTTAGTAGTTATCAATTTATCAATTTAGTTAATTAATTAGTTCGACTGGATGAGGATCTGAGCCATCAGCTGAGTAGTTCTGGGAGTAGGTTTACCTGTGTTGCGACTCCTCTGTCCCATCTCTGTCCAGAGCCGCTGCACCTCCAAAACCCTTCGCATAAATTCATCTCCCAACCCTCCACCTTGTCAACGGCTCAACGGCATAAACCACTGGATTTCATGTCCAAAAATTTTCACATTCTGCCTCGTCCTCCGACATTTCTTCTTTTGTAATCTGCGTGTTGTTCTATGAGACCGAAACCCGGAAACAATACCGTGACGTAGGCCGTGACCTAAGTTCATTGTTACATCCCAGAAAAACTGCGGATAAGAACTACTTACACATGGTCCAGCAGAACCGAGTCCAGCTTGTCAACGGAAACCTTCCTCTGTCCCATCAGGCTATAGATCTCGCCTGCAACAAAATCAGCGAAACACTACAATAACACACCAAATCAAGTGGAGTAGGGGACAAGTACCATAACTGCCAGCTGGCCTGACAGAGGGTCAATATTGACTCTTCTACTTTATTGAGCTTTTGAGCTAACAATGTGTTGTAATTGTAATATCCACAACCTTAAAATAAAATAGAATGTACTAAATAGGTTTGTATATATTATTCTAACTACACATATGAAGGCACAAATGACTGTACCTGAGGTGAGGACACAGTCCACGTCTCTGGTCTCCAGCAGGCTGTTGTAAAACTCCTCCCTGACAGCCTCCAGCTTCTTATCAAAGCAGGGGGCCACCAACACGTGGTAGATTTTCTCTGGGCTCAACTTCTGCTGGGAGTCAAAGGGAAAAACAAAACAAACCAAAGCCCACCACAATGAAGCACATCTTGATCTGAATAACATATCCTCTAATCTAACAAACCCTGTTGTGTTATCCAATAGAACAGTTAAAAGAAGACATCTAAAAAGAAAAAATGTCCAGTTCAGACCTTCTTTTCTGACTGAAAAGAACTAATATATTGTTTATCCATGCAAGAAACGAAAAAAGTAAAATTATTCACACTGCAGCCCAACGCAGCTAAATGCATTTGACACCCACTTGCTGTTTAGAGAAGAAGTCTTTGACCAGACAGCCCATGATCTGCTGTGGAGACCTGGCTATGCAGATGTTAGGCGTGACCAAACTGCCCAGCACACGCTCCGAATAGCGGATCCACCCTGGAACGTACGTGCGCACAAGTGAATACAATGCATATAATGATGTCCAACACACTTTCTGGATCTAACCAAGTGCACCTTCAGCAAACATCTACAGTATTTTCTGATTTTGTTAATAGAATAAAAAGAGAATGGAGCAGAGATGCAGGACTTTTGTAATTTGCAACATAACAGAAATATCTAAATATTAAACATTTCTTTCATTTCTGTCCTTACCACATGAGAAAAGGACCTAGACACAACTGGGAGTAGTTTTACAACATCTGCTGACAAAGAGGGGGTGAATGATGGGATGGGGGGGAGAAAGAGAGAGAGGGCAAGAGAGAAGGAATCCTTAACTCTTGCAATTCATCTCCAGTAAAGGGAGTGGTGAAAACCACAGGTTCTATCTATCCTCTGCAGAGCCCCTGCTGCTATCGCAGCTTTTGCCTCTGTTCAGCACACAGCATGAAACTGAACCGTGTGCACATTTATCAGCTTCATCAGGAGTAGAGGAAAGAGGAAAAACAGAAGAGAATTGTCACCAGGTCCAACAGGAGGGAAGGAGAGGTGATTCCAGTGGGGAGGAGGTCCGCCTTACCTGGACAGGAGGAGGTGAACATGGGCAAAGCGTGGGTGTCATGGTGCTTCCTGCGATACCTCTGAATGAACTCCTTCTGACACTCCAAGATGCTGAAACCTGTTGCTAGACTGGTGTCGAACACATAATGCACTCCTGCAGAGAAATCCATACAATAACCCCGAACATGTTTATTTAAGAATAAAAGCATCTCTTTTAACCTCTTAACCAAAGTCATTTTTCAGAATAATAACTGGAATTTTAAGTGCTAGTATCTGTTTGATTCCACGTGCTCACCTAAACCTTTGAGGAAGCCGCAGAGCTTGTGCGCCGCCTCTGTGACTTCCACGCCGAACTTAACAGCAAAGAAAGGCAGCGACTGTGGACAAATCGATGCCACCAGGACCTTGTGCTTTGACGCATCGCATTTCTGTCAAATAAATCAATGGGCACGCTGTCATCGACAGATCAAGAAGTTAGACTCTATTTGCAAAGTGCAGTGCGAACCTTGTTGAGGGCCAGAACACGCTTCACTTCCTCCAGGCTCTGCTGAGAGATCTTTATGTTCTCATCTTCTGACAGACAGCCGTCACATGACAGACAGGCACTAAGCAGCAACTGGGAGCCTTCGGTCAGCTGAAAAAAGGAAAAATAAATAATGATTGATAACAGTTTGGTTAATTTATTGTGTGAAAACAAATACCAGGAGATACTAAAAATTCAAGAAAGGAATATGTGTTAATTAGTGACTGAAGAGTCAGTGTCAAAGTATGCAGAGATAGTGAACGCCAACAGAAAGGGGCAGTAAGGTGGTTTGAGTTTGAGCGACAACAGAAACAAAGCATTCTGCCAGCGCCCGCCTAACCTCCAGTCAATAAATGTTGACTGACACCACGATACCGTCCAAAGTGCTGCCTAACATATAAAGTGAAAAAAAAAAAAAGGGATATTAATAACACTAGATGATTACAAGCCAAAAGATTAAGGCCCCCCATAAAACAAAATCAAACATTAAGCATCAAACTAACAGGATGTAAAAGCCATTCTAAAACAGATACATAAAACTGAGCTTTGATTTTAAAACCACTAGTTTATTTATAACACGCGATTCCGAAAGTAAAGTGTTCTTAATGTGACGGTTTCTATAACTCTGCGTGGGAGTCTTCTTTTCGTCTTTTCTTGTTGTTTTTACCCTCTGTGGGGAACTTTGTGCAACTTGAACTGTATGAGAAGTGCCATACAAATAAAGTTTACAGTTTTAAAACATCCATCTCAACATAGTGAATGTTCAGTTCCAACAAGCGCTGTTGATCATTATCTTTAAACACCATCATAGAATCCTAAAATCCATTCTAAACTTACAACTCAGTGTAGATGATAAAAAAACTGGGGGACATGGCATCTGGAAAAACTGGAGGAGTGAGGTTAGAACGGTTAACTCCAGCTTAACAGATAATAATTACGCCTAAAGCTTACAAATTGCTTTTTACAGCGAAACAGGTAATAATAATAATAAAAAAACATTCACTATGCCAGAAGGGTTATTTAAAACATGTTCATCATTTACATGTTGCAATGCAAGTGCAAAACATGTTCTTTCAGAAATACTTAGCCAGGGATTTCCATTCACACCATCTAAATGTTCTTTAACATCAAACAGGATTTATTTTAATTACAAGATAACTTTTTTTTTTTTTTAAAGATACACGATCAGGATTTTAATTTCCCAGTCTTGTCAGTAAATGCACGAATGAATGTATTCTTGTTTTCCTACCTGTCCACTGACTTCATCTTTCTCCTGATGTGAGCCAGCACCATCATTACTGTTTTTCTTGTTGCACTGTGAAGAGGAGGATCAAAAATGAGAGATAAAAACCATATATCTCACATGCTCCACTTGTGCAGATTTAAATTCATACCTGTTTGGTGCAGTTGTCACACTTTTCTTTGCGCTTCGTGAGATTAATCTCTGACATTTTCCTCACCTGCAGAGCAAAGGTGCAATATGTGAATATTATTGCGATTCAGCTTTTCAAGTATCCAGACGTCTGTGGGAGTCTGTTCCACCTCATAGCATGATCACAAGCGCATCCACTCACCACCACAGCTCAATCATGCTGACATCGTGTCATTAAAAGAAATCAAATGGATAATTATATCCACAGGGACTTAAAACACAACCATTGAGACAAGTACACCACTTGGAAAAACAACACGACTGTGGGCTGATGTTCTCCAGCAAATTCCGCATATATGATCGCTTTAAGTGTTATTATAGAGCAAAGCCCGACGTCAAAATCTGATAAAAGCTGCCGTTCAAGTTAAAATACAGCACCATCCACCCTCCACCATTCAGCTTGGAAAGTACGGATCATGCTACTACGTCACAGAACCGTCTTGCTGACGGTGTGCTGTTGTTTCAACAGTATGTGAGCGTCTGGTTGTTGACATTACGAGGTCAAATTTTGAGGTAACTCACCGGACGGTTACACACAAAGACGTAGAGAGAAAACTGCAGAGGACAGTGAGGAGAGCTGATCGCGGCAGCATGTAAACGCAACAGCAGCCACTCGGCACTCGGTCACTGTCGATTTAAGTCCTCTGTGAGACACTGCTCGTTTCAGCCTCCGTGGTTATGTCGTCATAGATAAATTGTCCATTTCAACGCGCTAAGCTTGCAAAATTCAAACGTGTCACGGGTCTGAAAACGTCCGACTCCATTGTAGGTCCCGGCGAAGATAGTGCGCATGCGCAAAACTCTGTACGACCGAGAAATCCGTCTAGCGAAAATGAGTCAAGTCATCTGGCTCGCCTGTGCAATAAGTATATTATTTCAGATGACAGGAGATTATAGGCTATATTTGGGCAGATATATAATTTGCATTATTCTATGTAATTATATCAAATCTGACATTTTCCTTAACACCATTATTTCATGTTGTGTTTGTTGTAAGCAAATGCTTACAGTTCCAATTAAAAATATTAATTAAAATGTGAGTTTTTTTAAACTTTAAACTTTTGACTACTAAAAATGACTACTAAAAATACATTAATTGCGATAGTTTCGTTCCAGCTTTTATTTTATCCTATTTCGCAGGCGGAACTGACGATAATTCTGTCCAATCAGGGCAAACCAAGCCAAACCAGGAAGGAAGTGTCGCCCATTCAGAATGGTTACGACAACATGAGAATAACTTCCCCATAATTTAGTGCTGGCATTTCCTCGTACAGAATCTTTTGGTCTTTTTTTTTATTGATTGAGAAGAATAAAAAGAATTGGAGGCAAGTGGTACAAAAAATTTATTGTTCGAGTCGTTACATTGTTTGCACAGTTTTGATAACATCTTAGTCGTAAACGGCTGCTCTTATCTTTTCGTTGTCTCTGTTGTCTTTTATTAAAGATCCAGTTCAACCAAAATGTAGACAATTATATTTTCCCCCATCTATATCAATTTATTTATTACAATGTGTTATACATCTGTTTTCGGAGGGGGGGGGCACATTTAGACTCAAATCTCAGATTTTGAATTAATATGAGGGTATATTAACCCTTGAAGTGCATTTGACTTCTTTTCTGTGTTTAGATGGTTTACATGACAGTAGAGGAGCATAACCTCAACCTGCTCCACCTGAAGAGATCGCCAGGTATTCGCTCCTGGTCTCTCCTTGTTGGTAAGCATTGGCACACATTCTGGTTGTTCTACGTTCACACTTAAAATGTGCCTGGATGTGAATAGATCCCTATTCACAAATAACTGTCTCATTTGCAGGTATTGCGTCTATTGGTTTGGCAGCTGCATATTACAGCTCAGGTGCACAAACTTATTTTACATCAATTTGAGGCTATATTTCCAAATTTGCTTTCTGAAACACTTTTCTGTCTTCTTATGTACTGATGTAGATAGCATCTTCTGGAAGCTTTTCTATGTGACCGGCTGTCTGTTTGTGGCCATGCAGAACATGGAGCACTGGGAGGAGGCTGTGTTTGACAAAACCAAGAATCTAATAGAGCTCAAAAGTTTCAGTTTGTATGCTTTAGTCCTGACGTTATGGAGGAAAGGCCATGAAAAAGGTTGGTGAGATCAGTTTTTCCCCAATTAGTCCTGCTGGTTTGGTAGCAGAATATTTTAATGTGAAATATTATGTCTTTTCTTTCTCTCAGTTGTGTTCGATCTGAGGCAGCTGTGTGACATCTGTGTCCATGAAGAGAGGGTTCGCTATTTAGGGAAGGGCTACCTGCTAATGCTGCGGTTAGCTGCAGGCTTCTCCTACCCCCTGACTCAGAGTGCTACAGTTGGAGGACAGAGGTAAGATCTAGCTGCTAACATCTTAAATTTGTAAAACACCTTATTGAGTCTGCTCGTGGGCAGATTCATTTGCTTTCATGGCTGACGAGACTGGTTTACCAGTATGCTTAAGATGTAGAGAGAGAGAGAAACTAGCAAACAACAAAAAGTCAAATGTTGCAAGACATTTCCAGAATAAACGTGCAGCCTTTACTCAAAAAGACCTAGATGGAGATGAGAGAGAAAAAAAAAAAAGGCGTCTCAAAACTGAAGCGGAAGGTTGATTTGAACGAAAATAATTCCAAGAAGTGGATGAACTCCACAAATTCAAACAAATTTGTGGCTGTTCACAAAATAGTCAGGCATGGGAGGCCATTCAACAGACGGAGAGTATTTCAAAGTATCTTTCATTAAGATTTTCGAACATCTATTCTCGGACTTTAAAAACGGGTGAAATTGTGCAGAAAATCAGGGATATGCCCCTCTCAAAATATTTTTGCTGCATGCAAAAATGTAATGTCACTTGTTTTTCAGGACTTCATTGATTTAAAAAATGTACACATTATAGTTTATTATTGTTTTCTTTTCTGTGGGAAACAGGTCCAAATGGCTCTTTGAATGTTGAAGGTTGCTGACCGCTGGTCTAAACATTACCATCGGCAGATTAAAAGAGACTTTGTTGGCAGAAGTGTTTCTGTGCATGATAGTTATTTAATGAAATCTTTAATGTTTCCTCAAATACCTCAACCAGGACATTCCTAGTCGCTCTAAAAACAAGTCTATTTGCTTGTCTGGAATTGTCTTGGATGCCTGTTGTATCTGCTAAATATGAACACGTTAAAGTGGATATGATTGAGCTAACCTCTACCCCTCCCCTCACCATCACAGCATGTTTTTAAATCGATGATGGTGTTGTACAGATGTGTACAAATGAACAGGTGAAATAATACAAGCGTGATTTGCAGAACTGAAATTGTAATTTAAATTTTTGTCTGCCTACTGTCAGTGACGTGGAGGCAGTGGCAGCTTTGCTGAAGCGTTTCCTGGGCCTAGAAGAGATGCAGCGCCGCAGGCAGCAGAAAGAAGAGGCAGAGTATGGAGAGGAGGAAGACTCTTTGGACTACAGCAGTGACTCAGATGATGATGACAGTGCACTCTGATTTGTCGGTACTCTGACTGACAGCTCTCCTATAACTTTGTATGGACTAAGTAAAGGGATGTAAGGTCATTTTTAAGACTTTACAGTAAGTTTTGCCTGCATGCTGGATTGTTAGCATGTGCATGTAAAACAGAACATATGCTTTTTGGAGTCTTGAAAAAACCTGGGAAAACATAAGCATTTCCATTCAAATGGTCCACCCTATTTAGTATTTCTAGATGTTTTTTTTTTTTTTATGAAAAGAAGGATTTTCTATAAATGTTAGTCTCTTTTGACCCAATTGTTTGAATGTACACTCCAAATTACAGTTTTACATTATTAACTCTGAATGAAAGTCATTTCCCCCCCACCATTCTCTTGAGCCACCCAGGTGGAAAACAAAAATAAGCAGCCACTCTTTTTCCTCGTAAATTTGCGACATTATTCTTGAATATATACAACTTTATTCTTATAAATTTATGACCTTTTCCTCATATAATTACAACTCTATTCTCTGAGATTTATGACTTAATTCTCAAAATATAAGATGATTTTCTTATCCCAGTGTGGCCTATACTACGTCCTAGTGATCCAGATGAATGCACGCGCAAACAGTAATCAAACATTAAGGATTTTCTTGGATTAGTTCAGTTGCTTGAAAATGTCAATCTGAAGCTGTTTTTTTTCCTGTTTATATTTATGCAAACCAAAGACTGAATCTCAGGGAAAATGTCCTGTGTGTATTGTCTGAAAGAAAATTTTAGTGTGTGCTGTACTATAAAGAGCACTCTAGGATTTTTTTTATTTTTTATTGTATCTATAGTGTAAACACATTGACAAGGATTATTTTCAAATTATTTTCATCATGCATGTCATTGTTCTAAAAAACAAAAAAAAAGCTTACATGTTGTAAATGTAAATAAAGGTGGAATTTAATTAACAATGGAAACACTAAAACCCTACATTCAACTGAATATCCCAGAAAGAGGATACCTGGAAATTAGCTTAGCATTCTAAGATGGTCTGCTGCTGCCCCATCTTGTCATCTGTTGAAAATGTGGCATTATGTACAACTAGTGTTTTCAGTCATACTCTCATACTGCTACAGCAGAATGGTGAACATGACCCTGTTATCATTCTTAAAAAAAAAAGTGAAACTAGCAAAAACAGAGGAAATAATCAAGTATTTCCAATTAAACATACCGTTGAGATGTGACTACATTTTAAAATTTAGATTTTAAACTGCACATCTGCTGTAAAAAACAACTGTGCAGTTTTCATCTATTACAATAATTTCAGAGGGCATGTTTAAAAATCAGATGTGCAAGCACTCCTTAATTTAATGCAAGAGACATGGTTATTTTAAGGTACCATTTCCTTCACACATGCTCTGATCTCTTCTGTTATCCTCCGTAGAGGTGCCATTACAGGATGTACGTGTTCCTCCATCCACTCCTGAACTGTTGCATCGGGGAAAAGGCACATCATCTCCTCTCTCAAGGCGTCCACCTTCTGTTGTAATGTGGTCAGAATCCTGAGGAGCCGAGTTGAGACAGAGTTTTTTTGTTGAGCAATTTTTTTTGTTGAGTCACAGAAGTGCTCCTGTTACATGACTGATCTCACCCTGAGGCTTTGCTGTGAACCTGCATGGTGATAAGCGGTGTTACCAGCTTCCTCCGCCGGTGGTATGGGCTGAACCATCCTCTCACGAACCTACAGTACCACGTGAAAAAGTAAAGCTAAGACTTTGTGTTGTGTTGTGAAAGGCTACAGATGTTTAGCATATATTAAGAAATATTTAAAAAAAGCTTTTGACTTCTTCATGCAGAGTATTTTACTGTTTAAATGCATCTACTTGAATGTCAAACTGGAGGTCTGTAAGATGTTGATGTGATCAGAGCCCACAACTCACATGTCATTTTCAAAGAATCGTATGTCGTCAGAGTTCAGCAATGTACTCAGTTCCACGGTCAGCTCAGCCAACCTCCTTCCTGGGAACAGTGACTCATCTGCAGAAGACCTGAAGGGAAGCATGAAACAGAAACCCATTACACCCAGAGACACGCACACACACATTTTAGTGTGATGGTTTTGTGTTGGACCTCACCTTCCAATTTCCTCCACCTCCACTGAGGAAATGCCCAGCCTCCCAGTCACTGCATTCTGGGCCTCAGAATTGAAATGACCAAGGCAGAGTGTCTGAAGACATGATGCTAATGATGGGAGAGCTACAGGCATGAGCTCACACAGCACTGATAGATGGTCATACCTGAAAACAGGGACATTTTGCACACTCTTATTTATTACGTGTTTTTATTGAACTCCTGTGTGGTAAAACTAGTATTCAAAATAGATAAGAAGAACCATTAAACCAGCAAAAACAAAATTAACATTTATTTGATTAAAAATATTAAAATAGTAAAAATGAGTGTATGAAAGACCATTAGAAGAAGGAAAAATCAAGACTGGTGTCCTTGTGCACGGTTTGTTATATTTTTTCAAATTATCTCCTACTACCCACGGTCCTAGAATCAAATTGGGATTGATCTCATCTGCCTTCTACACACCCACCACCTCACAACAAGCACCCAAGGTCAGACTTTCTTTTAACTCTTACCTTTGCCAGCCTGTGATAGCAATACCCTGCAGGGTGACACCAGCAGATAAAGAAGCAGCCACCTTCAGCCACTGCAGATGATTGTCCACGTGTCTGAGCGTGCTGGGCACACAGGTGTAAACGCTGGTGGAGCCTTTGAAGGAGCTGGCTGCCCATAGGTCTTTCATGCCAGCACTGTGGTACTTCTCCAGCAGAGACACTAAGGGATGCAAGTAAAGAATAAACATCACACACACAGCTCCACAAAGTGACCAGTTAAAGTGGTACTACAGTTCTCTGACCTGTGATATCCACATCCAGGTCAGGGGTGTAGTTCCACAACATTGGCTGGACCAGTCCCACCAGATCACTAGCTGTGATAAAGATACAGGATGTAATTAAAATACTACAGGCAGGATTTCTGTCCAGCAGAAGCTAATATCAGAAAATTTATAAAATATAATAGATGCTAAGAAAATTTTGGTTGCTATTTTGCCTTTAAACGCTAAATTACATAACACTATATTAATAAAAAACTGTAATAAATCTACTATTAGAATATCATTACATTTTACTGGGACCAACAAGTATTTACTAGTATCTACTCACCTTTTAATGTATCGTGGCTCATGCCTCTCATCATGTCATCCCACATTATAATGGTCATGTGAGGCCATTCCTCCTTGATGGCTCTGGCCAGCTTGGTTACATGACTCAGGAAAAGCTTCTCCACTGTACGGCCGGGCGTGGCCAACCATAGTTTAGACTCATCCCCCTCACCGAGTGTGTACACCTTGAAGATTTGGAGAGAGAACCGATGAGCGTTTTAAATCTAATGCATCCATTACAAAAGGCCGCACCTCATCAGCTCCAATGTGCAGTGTGTCCAGGCCCGGATGCAGCTTCACCACTTGTCTCAGCATCTCCATCACCAGCCTAACGCCCTCCTCTTTGTGTGGGTTCAGGGTGCCCACGCAATATGGCACCTCTCTTAGACTCCACAAGGATCGATGTTTCAATACAAACTGACAGATAACGCAGGAAAGAAGGGTCAGCACAAAAAATTTGAAATATGAATGAGACTAAGGTTTTAGCTTTACCTCCATGTGACCAAAAGTCTGGACAAGTGGAATTATCTCCATCCCAATCGATTTAGCAAATTCCTGCATAGATAGCATCTCTTCTGGGCTAAAAAAAAGCACAATGTTTTTTGGTTTTTTTAAAAATATATTTTAGGTTTTTAATTAAATAGGAGCTTTCAGTTTTAGGCAAGAAGAAAACAACACAATACAGAACTACAACATGTTTTGCATTTATTTCCCTGACTGCACCTGTAAGCAGGATGTGTGGTGGCCTGCAGCAGCTTCAGCTCCCCCTCATATGGAAACATGTCCTCATACTCCACCAGCAGGCCATCAGCTCCCAGTGCAGAGAGCAGCTGAATCAGCTGAAGAGATAAAACACACCTCACTGGATGCAAAACTCAACAGCCAAGATGAAGCAGATGTGATCCAACAACAGATCGCACTTGATCTTACCTTGTGAAGGTACTCTACTCTTGGAGGGGCTCCTTTCAAATCAAGATGAACTAATTTCTTTCCTTTAGGCCAAGGCGCACACGCCATTCTGTCGAGTATCAATACAGATTTATGTGGTCGTGTGTTTATCAGTGTGTATAAACGCCGTAGATAGTCTGACTCACCTGGGGAGTAGAAACTACAAAAACACTACAGTGGGATGATATTTGGGATGACTGACAACACGGGCAAGGTGTTACTTAAACCAGTTCACTTTTTTTGAACACCTACCTCTATATGCCTCTTCCTGCTTAATCGTTATAGGTGGTCGATTAGTTTAGACTGGCCAGGAAGATAAATAGATATAGGACCCACTGGCTGGTTTAAAAGAGATTTGAACTAAATGTGGCTAACACTTAATTTTAGATACTAAATCGAAACGTATATTATCGTAAAATTTTCTAAAATGTCTTTATTCGAATTTTCTGTAAACATTTATCCCAGAAACCTAGGAACGTGGGCCAATGAAATCATCACTTTCTCTTCCGGGGAACCAATGGTTGGTCAGATATGCTGGTATACCCGGAAGTGAAGGAGAATTCAGGTGGAGAGCAAGTTGTTGGCGCGGTGGCATCTCTCACTCATTATATTCATATTAACCTGTGAAATATAAATGTTATGCTATAGGTATTTATTTCCAAATGGCTCTGTTGCGACAAAGAACTGCACAAGGTTCGAATGCAGCTGAAATAGAGAAAAAGATTAAAAGGTAAACGATTTAAATTTTTTTGTTCTTGTATGTGTTGCTGAAAGAAATATCTACAAACGTGTCATCGCACATATTTTGCAGATATCATTGTAAATACCTTGTCATTAATAATTCAGCTACAACTCATTGGTTCAGTAGCCAGCATTTCTTTTTTTTTATTTTTAGTTTTGTAGTTACCACAAACCACCCAACATAACAAGAGTGATGGTAAATGTCATTAACATCTACAACAACCTCTTTCTTCCCTAGTTATCTTGAATTGCTTACATTCTTCCTTCAGACAACAGCAGAAAAAGGGCAGTCAACATACTGAATGCACAGCTGTCTGCGCAATGATATCTACTCTCTTTTCTTTATTTTTGTAGAGGAAATGCACTACGCCAGGGGTCTGCATGGAGGGTCTCCCAAGCAACTGTGTTGCTCATGGTCACTGCGTCAGTGTTTGTAGTGGCTTTATGGCTGTATGTGGCCTCTCTGGACAGTGACATCACAAAGACACTGGTGAGCCAAGCTGAGTTTGTCTCTCCCCAGCCCAGAGTTTACACCATTCAGTGCTCTGAAGACTACAACAACTACAAGCGGTATCCAGGTGAACTGTCCTTAATTGTAATGTGATGCATTAAACAATCAGCTGTTAACTTATCAATTTGTAAATCTGTTTTATACAGGAAAAGCCTTCTTTTATGGTACCAATTGAATGTCCACTACAATTATGCTATGCTCCTTGTGCTAGATTCCACTATAACTTTCAGTAGTTAAATTTGATGCAAGAGTTTAAAAACACATCTTAAACAGTATCATATTTAAATATTGTGTAGCGTTAATCACCAATATTTACCATCCCCATGGTTTATAGTGGTATTTTATATACTCATATTGTAGCATGCATGTACCAGCTTAAATAAATTTACACCAAATAAAAGAAAAGAAAAACAATATAGAATTTACAGGGGATGAGCTGCTTCTCTTGATCTTCAAAATCAGTGTTTCAAATGTGTGTACTTGTCAAACCTCACATGGACAGTGCAGGAAATGTATCAAGGACTATAAAATATATTACATAGATAGAGCAAAGATGTAAAACTTCATCTTTTCCAAAGGAAAAGAAAGAAAAGCATTTGCATATTGGTTAACATTTCATCATTGATGACTACATATTAGATTATATCATTGTGCACCATTTATTGCTTCTGACTTTGCATTTTTTGGTTGATTATTTGTCAAAATGAAAATGTGCAAAATAATGTAAAATTGAAACACTGAAAGAAAGAAAAAACAATCGCGATAAAATTTGACAAAAGGCAGCAACTCTTTTGTGATTAACTTTGTTAAGTTAAAAATTTAACAAAGTTAATCATATAATAATCATCATATCATAATCGTAGAGACATATATTATTGTTAAAAATGTGCTCTTTTATTCATGACTCCAGGAACTATGAAACCATTCACACAACCCATGATTAAGTTTTTTTATTTTAATAATTCATATGGGCTACAGAGTTCTATTTCAACTCGTCCCTGAGTGTCAGAGATGAGTTGAAATAGAACTCTAAAACAGCTGCTGCAATCTCAAACATCGTCAGAGGGATGGTAGCCTCGATTCTCCTGCTGTTAATTAGAAGAAAATCTTCATCTTCCTCCCTTTGCTCAGCCTAAGCACTGGAGCCTACTTCACTGAGCTTAGGAATTAATTTTCTCTAACTCCTCTCTGTACCAGGATGCACTCCTCAGAAGTGTGGTCGTGCTGTCATAGACGGAGTAGTATCAACGGAAGAAGCTCAGAGCTTGAGGAGGTAAACACTGTCATACTGTATAAGCATGCGTTTAATCAGCACTCTGTGTCAGTTTCTTTTTTTTTTTTTTTCCTCCCCCATTCACTGCTGTACCGTTCTTATATGATGTCCATTTCTGCCCGCAGGCTGGCACAGAGGGGGCTTGCGTTGGCTGGTTCAGAGGGAGGAGTGAGTATATCATCAATTAGTCAATCGACTTTTATTTGTAATTGCTAAATTATAATTAGAAGTGTCTCAAAGCACACAATCAGAAGAAAACATCATCAATCATTAATTTTAGTAGTAGAAAAAAATATACTTACTATACTACAGACTCAAATTCAGATAGCTTCTTTATCATAAATATTGTTTTGTATGGCATTTATACAGCAGTCCAGATACAGCTTGCCTTACCAGCATGACCTATAAGTTCTAAAAGAATCTTTGTTTATCTTATGTTTTTAGCATTTAACACTATGAATATAAAAACCCACCACTCTTGAGCCTACAAGTAAAAACTTTAACCTCTCATAAGCATATTTTCATTGTTAAAAACAGAAGCAGTACATGAATTCTCTGCACGTACAATATATATGAAAACAATAACATGTAGCAGGTTTAGAGGCATGTTTGCTATTTTTTGATTATGTAAATCACTTTATAGATTTATACCACTTTACATTAACTGCCACATTTTCCCAATAACAAACTGATAAAGATGGGTAGACTTGTATTGTCACCCAGTGGAACTGTTAATTCTCTGAACACGTCCAGTCTCTTTGGTGTAACAGAGCTTTCTCAGCACTAGAAGGCAGTGTAATACAATATCAGAGCTCAGCCTTGAGAAATGGCAGGTAGGTATAACACAAGAAGAGAACACATTGCCATTGATTTGTTTTGATCCCTGCAGGCTTCAATTTTGGACTTGCATTCAGGAGCATTGTCGATGGGGAAGCAGTTTGTCAATATCTACAGGTAGGAGAGTAGACATTGCTCTCATTCTTATTTCCTTCGTCCACACAGCAAGATTTCTATCCTGCATACTATGTTATAATGTATTATTTGAATAGACAAAAAAGAAAATGAATTCATCAACCATCCCTCATGACACTGCATCCTCAGGAACATTCTCGCCCATTTTTCTCAGGAAATGATGGCAGTAGTTCTCCCACTTTTACTCCCTGCCAGGGGCTTCCTGGTGTGAAGCAGTCAGGCATTTGCTATGTCCTATTTGTGGATAGCTGGTTGTCACACCTGTCTTGCCAATGTGCACTGCACCGTAGTATGAAATGTGAATTTATGCTAACAGATCCCATCTCTTGTGTGTTTTTTTATTTCTTTTTCTTTCATATTTTTGATTGTTTTACTTTGCTTTGCCTGTGCCTGCCTGTTTGAATGTGGCTGTAGGTATTTTGGTGATCAGATTGGGGATGTATTCAAAGAAGAGGATTTTCAGCTTTATAGGTTTGTTCATTGTCTTTTTAATGCCAGATACATATAATTTTGTTCATGTGTTGTTTATGTTTATGTCTTAATGCGTCTGGAAGGTTTCATTGGTGTTTGAGCACGCATAAGATCTAAAATACACAGTAGGTGTTATTAATTTTAGCTTTCAGTCTGATACAGTTTGTCCATTTTCCATCATTAAGAGATGTCCGTGGGCGAATCCAGGCAGTTATTGCTGACACGTTTGGTCTGGATCCGAAACAGATGTACCTCACCAAGCCGACTTTCTTCTCCAGAATCAACAGCACAATAGCGAAGACACAACACGATGAGTACTGGCACCCACATGTAGATAAGGTAAGGCACAGGACTGTGACTCTTTCGGGTGGACGACTTCTAGAATTGTACTTGACTGAGTTATTTGATGGGGGGTACGTGACTTCATTATTCAGTAATTTATTGGCCATGTGCATCTGGAGTCAAAGTTGTAGAATTGGTACTTAAAGCAAATAAGTCAGTATTGACCACAAGGTCATCTTTCCACCTTACACAAATCAATTGGACTGAATGAATGAATGAATGAATGGGGATGGACTGGAAGCAGTGGTTCTGATTAGAGTCACTCTACCTTAATGAGGTTTGGCAGTGACGACGTCAGTGTGTAAATTCCCTCTCACAGGGAGCGAATGTGAAAATGTTCATGTCACACGTCTGTCATTTGCGTTGCCAGTTGGCTGTTTCTTCCATTGTTCTTTGCTCCATCAGAATGAGTACAGAGCATCGATGCACAGCCAATCTCAGATCTCTTTAGAGATGCTAAATCAGGCTTTGGCTGGGCCGCTCAAGGACATTCACCGAGTTCCCTCAAAGCCGCTGTTTTGTTATTGTGGCTGTGTGCTTTGGGTTGTCCTGGTGAAAGAAGAATGTTTTCCAGAGCGTCCAGAGCGTTGCTGAGCAGGTTATCATCAAGGATGTCTCTGTACATTGCTGCCTTCCTTCGGCCTTGACTAGTCTTCCAGTTTCTGCTGCCCCACTGGATGATGCTGCCACCACCACCATGCTTCTCTCTATGGATCCTCCAGACCGATGTTTGGCATTCAGGCCAAAGATATCAAGCTTTGTCTCAGAGAATTTTGTTTTTCATGGACTAAGAATCTTTCAGCTGCCTGTTTGACAAACTCCAGAGGCATTGTTTTGTGTCTTTTGCTGAGGAGTGGACTCTGTCTGGCCACTCTACCATACAGGCCTGATAGGTGGAGTGCTGCAGAAACGGTTGTCCTTCTCAAAGGTTCTCCTTTATCTGCACAGCAACGCTGGAACTCTGTTAAATTGACCATCGGGTTCTTGGGCACCTCCCTGACTAAGGACCTTCTGCTTGCAATTGTTCAGTAAGTGTCTTAGTGGTTCCAGACTTCTTCCACTTACGGGTGATGGAGGACACTCATTGGGCTCCTCAATGATGCAGAAACGTTTCTGTTTCCTTCCCCAGATCTGTGCATCGATACAATCCTTTCTTGAAGGTCTAGAGGCAGTTTATTGAACTTTATGACTTTACTTAATCCTCAGACATATATCTTTGCACCTGCGGCGCATTTTGTCATTTCTAGCACGCCGATGTATTCGGCACTTTCTCAAACTTCTGTCTGACCTTCCTGTGTGTTTTCACACCGCTTAGAAGACAATCAGCGGCTGTAGGTTTGAGATGATTAATAGACATTCGTCCACCCACTGAATACTAAATGATATTTAAATGATGAGGGATGTGGAAAGAAAAAGTTCTGCAGAGTTCATTTGCAGTCTCCTGAATACCACTATGATATTTTATGCCTTTTCCGATGAAAAGACTGTTGATTGGCGGATCTCATCACCCTGATATTGGGAACGAGAGCACAGAAGCAAGATTAGTTCTCCCTGTAAGGTACCTTACAGGGAAAGTAATAGCAGTTTCCCTGGGAATAATTTTTCTTCCGGTGCAGCTTTATTGTCCGTGCAGATAAAACAGTTAAGGCACCCGTCTCTGCATTGATTCATTTTCTTCTCTCTCTAAATGAGTAAAGGGAGAAAGAGGTTTACTGCATATATTTACTCTGTGCATTGTGTCTTGGTTGCCTCCCCATTAATATTCTCTTCCTTATGTCTGATGGTCCAGAATGCGGCAGCAGATCTGGTCTTTAACTGACGCAAGTGTGTCCACATTGCCCCACAGCTGATCAAGCTTCACCGTCTACCTGTTGCTGCCCACATTAAGTTCAAGTCACTTATGCTGACCGACAGAGTACTAGCTGGGTCTGCTCCCTCCCACTTGAACAATCTTGTTTGAGCCCATGCTACCCCACATTCTCTACGTTCTGCACACGAACTTCACCTGGCAAAGCTCTCTGTACAGGCATGGCAATCCAGACTGTTGACATACCTTGTTCTTCAGGGGCAGAACGACCTCCCAAAATCTGTCAGAGCTGGGACAGCCCTCTCTTCCTTCAAAAGGCTCTTGAAGATACAGCTCGTCCAAGAGCACCTGCTCTCCTAACAGCACTTATCTTTCTCCTCTCTCTTTCTCTCCTGTTTATATCACTCTTGACTCACTCCCCTATTACTCTGCAGTGTAAGGTGGTAGTTGCACCCGTATTAGGTAGTTTAGGACTCTAAGGTAGTATTTTACTCACATAAGTCTCAATTTTAAACTTAAAGAACTCAAGGTTTTCATCATACGAAAACACTCAATGCTTCAATATCTGTTTCATCAATCCAGAGCTTTGCTTAAATATAAATCGTGTATTCGCTGGAGTGGTTTCTGCACATAAACCGTTTCATGTGCCATGGTGCAGTCACCATTTGTGGTATCATGAAAAATATTTATCCCTGGTGGTTTTAGCTTTCATACTGACAGCAGTTTAAATGATTCCATGCCTTAGTTTTAATCTTTTGTGAAACCATGGAATGGGCTCTGTGTTCTGTTGTACTCCTCCTCTCATCTCCTCCATCTCGGTACTATTTAAAACCCCTTTCACGCATGCAGAGAAAGCCAGATTTTTATATGTATCTTTTATATCATGGCTACATTATAGCCTGAATACCCAGACAAGGTTGTGTGTCAAGAGCAACATGCAGAGCAGTTGAGTGGGTGTGTTGATGTCTGTTGTGCTAAATGAAGCATTCCAAACACCCAAATGTGAAGAGGAGGAATAAGGGGGATATTTTCATCACAATCTCTAGTGGGGAGAGCTGAAACCGAAAAACTGACATATTCAGGGCATTTTCATTTGAATGTTTGCCCCTGAAAACATGCTCTTTGCTCTGTCCACACTCTGTCATTGACTCAGACAGTTATGTAAATTATGCTTGTGGATATGCCTCTTGATTATCCCTGCAGAGGTACCTTTCTATCCGCTGTCACCTCCTGCAACCCTTTGCTATTGTAAATTAAATCCACTTTATTCTATTATATATCCACCACTAGTAAATTGTAACCCAGCACCCAAGGTATCAGTCCAGATATTATATGCGGAGAACAGAGATGCACTCTGGCTGCCTGGTGATTGTTCTCTCATTAGGGGAAGGTTTGTAGCACTTTCTTGAAAGTTGGTGCACATTTTTATTTTCCCCTTTGAGGTTTGATCAAATGAGATCACTGTGTCTCCGTTTGTGTTTGAAGAGACACCACTTGTTCCTTTGCAGCTCTCTTTGATGCCTCATTAATGCTGCACACTGGGTCTGAGCATCAATTACCACAGCTGTTTAAACTCTTGCGGGGTGTAGGAAGTCTCTGCAGTGCATGACTCTTTTAAGAAATATAAGAACATTTGCATCTAATGTCTATATAATGTGATCTTTTTAACATTATCACGTTAGCACTGACCTTTCTGTCTTATTCTCTTTCAGGTGACCTACGGCTCTTTTGACTACACCTCACTCCTGTACCTGTCAAACTATGGCTCTGACTTTGCTGGGGGACGATTTATCTTCATGGACAAAGAGAGCAACAGCACAGTAGAACCACGGGCAGGTAACTACCGGCCGGTATAGACAAAATTGCATTTTGTTTTTCTTTTTAAAACACTTTAGCTTCAATGTTGCTACATCTGCTAGCAAGCAGGATAATAGTAATCCAGACTATTAGAGATAATGCTTTTATTTCCTCTGGGCTTCAGTATAAAAGAGCCAAGATTAAAAGGATTTTGTAATTACAGTCAGGCTTTAAGTTATAATTCCCATAATAGCTTCCATGTGTGAATCACATGTATCAGAGTGGCTGTACTCAGAAAATAATGAGCAGCATAGTCAATATGGAGGGTTTAGAGTCTTATCTAACTTACACATTTTAAACAAGGATAAACCATAGCCAATATTTACTTTATTTGGCAGGATATACAATATTTTATAAAGAAATATCCTATACATAAAATTGTTTTTGCTCTGCTTCAGTTGCTTCTAACTTTATTCTTCTAAGCTTTAAGCTGTAAATA
>BJFM01000749.1:0-30141 GCA_016586285.1 Arothron firmamentum | reverse complement strand
TGTGTGTGTGTGTGTGTGTGTGTGTGTGTGTGTGCGCAATCCTAAACCGTTTGAAGATCACTTTAATGTAGACAGGCATGTTTAGAAATCAGCAACGTCTTCAGTTAATGAAAGCACTATTGATGTTGATGCAGTTGAAGATTCTTTTTAAATAAAGTTGATTCATGCTCAGTCACTCATTTAGAGTGCAGTTTGGATCCAGTCAGAGTAGTTTTATAAGTTCTGTGCTTGATCTGATGCCTAATTGCATCGCAGTAAAAGTAAGTTGTCTAATTGTGTGCTCGTGTTCCGTGGCCTTTCAAGCATCAAGTGTAATTTGCATTAAATTCAGCCTCTCCATTGAATCATATGGTGCTATATATTTCTCCTGCTGTGCGTGACCTCAGCCAACAACACGTTATCCTGAATGAGGGAATGTTTAGTGAAGCTGTTTCATATGGAAAACCTCTCCAGAGGCCCGAACCTCCACCTTGCTTCCATTCTGTCATATCTGTCAGTCACCCCCCCTCCCCCACCATCTCACTCACCTTGTCCCTTTTCAATTTTACTTAGTCTACTTTTGTTCTCTTTTCCCTTTTATCTTTAACCATTGTCCATTATCACCAGCTATTTAAGCCAACTCCTCCGTCAGGAGGAACTCAAAAGACCATCCTCTGTCCTATTCCCTTCACCTACCATTTTTCACTTTTCCTCGAGTCTCCTTCCCTTCCGTGCCATCCATCTCAATTGAGCTCAGTCGGACACCGTGCGTGCCAGACAGCGGGCTCTTACGCAGTCGCTGAACAGTGAAGCAGGGTCCAGGGTCACTGTACATCATTTTGAAAGAGTGATGAGGAGACAGACTGAAGGACATATGGTGATACAGAAGATAGTGCTACTGCCCTGGTTCTCTTTTTTCCCCCTCCCCCTGACTGGCAGTTGACATCATGATGGTGCAGAGACATAAGTTCAGTAGTAGTAGTTGATCATAGATGTTGAAAGGGCGCGTCAAAGTCCCGGCCAGCGTCCACGGGATGCATAGTGTCAACAAACTCCATGCTTAAAAAAATGAATGATTAAAAAGATGATAATGAAAAAAAACCCAACTCAACGCCATTTTGCTCGTACTCAGACTCGTTTCTATAGGCCCCACGTGACAGGTGTTTTCCTCTCGGAGCAGATCTGATTTAAAATGCCACCAAAGGTGTCAAAGCCTGCCACCGGGCAACAGAAAATAGCGAGCCTATTTTGTTGCCAAGGTAACTATAGTCTAGATTTTTTCATTTGTTTTTATTTGTGTGTATTGTGTAAAAACAATATAATAATTTTTTAACAGTTAAAACTGGCACAGGTAAGCATAATTGAATATAGATTTTACATATTATATTTGGGTAGCCAAAATATTTTGTCTTGTTAACATAAGTTCAGTGAGTTATTGTTTTTGAGTTAACTTTTTTGTTAATTTTTATGAACTTTAATTTTGCACTGGAAACAATCTAGGGCCTGAAAACTGTACACCATTAAGTACAAAAATTAGAAGGGCTTTAGAGCCTTATTTTGTTTTGCTTTGTTATTCAGTTTTCAGTCCAGACCAAACATTTAACAATAGTGTCCCAACTCTTGCTCTTATTTGAAAAGTTAATGCACCATAAACTCTTTATTTTTCCTAATAATGCACAACAAGCTGTTGATTTCATTGTATTTATTTTGGTGCTGTTTCTGACTGCTACTAGTATGTTCTATACTAGACACATCAACTGAGCTGGGATTAATACACCATACACTTTGACATACATTTTGGACATACATTTACTTGTTCTTGTAAAGTTGTCAGTTTTTGAACTGTCTTTATTTCTTTAAGATATGTTTTCTACCTGAATATAAACATATTCCAACCATTTAAGATCAAACAAGAGTTAAATGCTGCACTTTGTTAAAAAAATGATACATTTTATTCAGACGCAATGAATTTTACTGGGACTCTAAAATATTTTTGGGACCCATCTAAAGACCACCCTTTGGTCCCAGGAGACATTACATTGAAAACCTAGCAACATCGCTGGTTGACCAAAAAAAAAAGAGGACTGATGTAGGAAGGCTACTGCTCTCTTAAAAGAGCAATAAGCTATTTTTTTTCACCACTAGATTCACTGTTTTGCACTGTCAGAAGACCAAAACAAAGTGTGTTGTGAACCACACCTCCCTCTACCTTAATAAGTAACGTAGAATGTTATAGTACCGCAAGCAAGACAACTTCCTGCAAGTTTTCTATGCTGTTTTGCCTGTAAATTAATAATTATGCCACTAATATGGTGCTAATTGTGTTAGCAGACAGCTTATTTGGTATCCATCAACTTCTTTAGAGGTAATGTCGGATCTCCGCTTTGTCTTCAAGTGAACATTTCATTCTGCTCTCCCCCATTTTATTTCAAAAATAATCCAATAGAAAGGAGGAGGCGGCGATTCGCATGAGCATACAGTACATGATCAACACACAGAGGGTGTGTGACACAATTCTATACTCCAAATGGAATTACATCTTTAGATCTTCACATAGCAATTTTGTAATTACTTTTATCTAAAAATAATGAATGTCGCTTATTGCTCCTTTAAAGGTACGTTCTGATTTACTGTTTTTGTTGGATTCCATATATACCTGAGAACGTAAATATGGCATTACTCTTACACGCGTTTGCCATTGTCATGTTCTTCAGAGGTGTCAATAACGCAGAAAAAAGCCAGAGAAAGACCCACATGCATAATGCAGCAGAAATGAAGATTCTTTACTCTACTGAAAAATGTTTTGTGGCATGCTGGGCAAATGAGTGACAGGCAACTTAGTAAAGTCTGATCCTCATATCTATACAGAAAATTAGGTTGCAGCAATAATCAGGGCTCCTTGAGATGACAACAAAGAAGGTGCAGTTATTCCACTGGGATAACAATCAGGGCTTGTCTGCATGGAAGAGCCGTTCACATTACGACAGATGGGTCCTGGCTTATGAAAGGCATGCCCAGAGAAGTTGTGGAGGAAGGGTGGGGGTCTGTGATAGATAGGTTCAGGTATTTGGCAGCTGAAGGACACAAGAGTGAAAAAGTAGTGCATCTGCCGCCCAGAGGGGCTTCAGGCTTAGGCAGCCGCAGGGAGAAAAGATATCCTTACCCGGGCCTTAAATCCACAAACCTGACCTTTGCGACTGAGCTTTTGCAGACAGAAGTTAAAAAACAAGGACTGATTTTAGCACTTAGATGGCTTGTTTCCATTTTCTGAAGATGAAGGTAGGAAAATTTATATATTTTTTTGCCTTTTTTAAATGAGATTTACTCTTGGATTATATGCTTCATTTAAGGCTTTCAGTCGAAAAAAACTCAACAGCATATAACATAATTGCTTCTGCAAATGTGCTTTTCACTCATCAACGGTGTCCATGCTCTCTTTTTCCAATCTATTATAATCTTGCAACTTTCACTTTCAAGTGCACTATCAACCAGCGTGACTCATTCTGCACTCATTAGTTGTGAGGCTGGAAGTAACAGGAGCAATCAATACACAGGCTGTCGAGTGTGTCATTCAAGGAGTGACTGATGTTTGTTAGCATGACTGCGACAGAAAACCCTCTGTCGCGTTTCACATCAATCTTGGAATAATAACAAAAATAACGTGAGTTTGAGGTGCTAAGATGTGTGTTCCAAATGTTCATCCGATGTCCTTTTTCTCATTTGGATTGAATATAAAGTGTGGTGTTTCCAACGTGTGACTGTTGGCATAAACTGATTATTATTATTATTAGATTTATATGCATCATTAAATATGTTAAAATCTCCATGTTGGTCGATCATAGCAATCTAATTCTATTTTAGAGTTTTAATTTATTGTACTCACTAAAAAAAAAAAAATGTTTCTGCCCAACAGCTCTGTTTTGGTTTGGCTAATGAGTAAAGATTTCTGTCTCCGAGTATTGCCTGGAGGGGATAACTAATGCTGTAGAAACTCAAAATCTTTCTATTTTGCAGTATAATTTTGATTGCAACAGTAAATCAAATATCGCGGTTGTTTCCTGCCAACACCATTGAGGTAATGAATTGTGTATATATATATATATATATATAAATTGCGTATTTTTAGAAAAATAATTACTGCGCTTCCAGGATGTTGCTTTTCCATTCCATTTGCAGAAATGGCTGTTAAGCCCATATCAATTTTGTTAAATATTGTGTATATTATATGCAAATGTGATGTATGTGATAAGCAGCCTCCTCTGACTGCTGGTGCCACAGCTCAGCATTTTACCTGCGTCGCGGCATCAGATAATGAGGCTACGTCTCATCAATAATAATGAACAGAACAAAGGTTGTCATAATTTGCAGGGATCAGGCGAAAACACCAGGCGGCTTTGAAATCTGTGGCTAAATATAGTTCTAAAATCACAGTTTCTGACAGGGTCAAGCTGCTTTTCTTTCGCAGAGGTTGTCGATTTTCCTGTCCTTGGCACCCAAAGGTGGGTGGTTACTTCTCAGGCGCAGATGTGTCAGAAGGGATAAGCTTTTGATTTTTTTTTTTTTCCTATGTTCTTTGATTTGCAAGCGTACCATTAGCAGCTATAACATACAACAGGTGGCGTTATTGATAGTGTCTCGAAGGCAAAACTTGAGGACGGTAGCCATTCTGAGTGGATTATACATCGGTTTCTGGCAAATCAATACCCTCACCCAGTTGTAACAGGGAACAATTGATTGCCAACATTTCAGTGATGGTGTCTTTTTTTTTTTTTTTTTTTTTTTTTTGCCGAAAGAGGGGTCTGATGCAGGTAAACGCTCGTTTCTTTCAGAGGCTGAGAGATTGGAACATTTGAAAGGATCCTGAAAGGATTTGGTCTCGGGTTAAAAGTGAGTAGTTTAGAGGATATTCTATAGAAGGCAAAATTGTCTGAACGCTTGAGTTTAATCTAAAAGAAATTAGCTTTTTTTTTTTTTCTTTTTTCCTTTTTTTCAAAGTCAAATGCGTTATACCGCTTCCACAGGGATCTTTGCGGATGCCTAAATCCATAAGGCTCACACAGCCTTAATCAGCACCAATAGTCTTTCTTCTTTAGAAGTTTAAAGTCGATTGACTTTGTTCTGTCTGTCATTTTCAGAGCGGCACAGAAATGCCTCATGTAAATAGAAGTTTTGCACTTTCCACAGGTATTTTGCTTCTGATGATTGTGGTCATGTCCTGTAATGGGATTTTTGGAAGAACCCTGATTTGAACACACACGCACACGCACACGCACACGCACACGCACACGCACACGCACACGCACACGCACACACACACACACACACACACACACACACACACACACACACACACACACACACACACACACACACAATCTTGGGGAGAAAGAGCAATCACTCTCGTGCTGTGATTCCCGCCTTTTAGTGGCGTTCGCTCGAGGTGACGACCCTTTTTAAAAAGGCAGCAAACCTCAAAACCACTTTTAAAACCGAAATCCCTGGATCATGGGGTTCGGCCACAGAGTGGATATATGACTTATGAATTTGGATCAGGTTGTGTTTGATCAGACAGGCTGGTACATCGCAAAAGCTCATTAGCTGGCCCAGTGGAGCAGATCCTCTGATAAAGAATAGTACCCTGAGCCAACCTCTCAGTTTTTAATGTTTAAAACTCGAAAATAATCTATTTTGACATTCGCTAGAATATAATCCAAGAACAACCGAGCGTGTCCTTCCAGCCTCTCGATCCCCAGGGTTCGGACTTCTGTCTTGAATAATATATTTGCACTTAATCTGATGTCCTTCAGTGTCACATGCAACAGGTCTGAGGCTGCATAAGAAACACTTCAATATTTCCAGAACAAGCTCCTTAGTTTTTTTTTATTAAAAAAAAAAAAAAATCTCCTAACCCTTCTTAAACGGACAAGTACAGTACTAAAAAAAAATTAACAAGCTGTAATTGATTACATTAGACTTTTTTCTCACCAGTATGTGTTTACATTTAACTTTCAGGTATTCATTTTAAAGAGCACTTCCTCATTTTTGTCCTTAATAGTTCAACGGTGTTAGGGTATTTATAAAAAGATTATTAGTGTCAAATTGAGTCACTGGTGGGGCATGAGTGGCACGCTCAGTCTGATGATGAAGAAGTACCGGTAAAATAGTTACCAGACAAATCGGTCGTACTAAAGAAATACAAGTACAATATCCGCACCATGATCAGCAGAATGAAGAAGTACAATTTAGGTTATAAACATTTCTCAAATTAAATTTTTAAATAATCCAGGTTTTTTCCCCAAAGTTTTTTGCACTTACCCACAGATATTTACTGATGTCCTGTAAAGGTACAGTGATATTACAGATGTTTATTAGCATGAAACAAGCTGCATTCTTGTGAGTACTCTCACATCCTGACTCCTGCCATGCACATCATATGTGTGTGATATTCATATGCGTTTCCCTTAGTATTAATTTAGTTTCTGTTATTTTGAACTGCGTTTGTCTCCTCTCACTTCCTCACACAGGACGCGTGTCGTTCTTCTCCTCCGGCTCTGAGAACATCCACCGAGTGGAGAAGGTCACGTGGGGGACACGCTATGCCATCACCGTGTCTTTCACCTGCGACCCCGAACATGCCATCTCCGACCCCGCCCTGCACTGAGTCACCCGTGGGCGGCGCTGCTGCCCACTCGCTCAGACAAGCCCTGCAACAGAGACCAGGAGGGTTTCATTAGCCGCAACAGTCAAAACACAGAATTTTTCTGCCACTTTTAAAACTTTAGCTCCCAGATGGAGCTGTAAAAGCAACTGCTAACACCATCTTTTCTGAAATGATGATTCCTCATTTTTAATCATTGTATATATTTTAATTTTTAGCATTTTTAGTTTCTTTTTTTATGCACCAGTAAGGTTGGCCATTAATTATGAACACACAACAGGGAGCAATGAATGTGCATAAATTCCCTTTGCACACTTGTCACGACCCAGAAGAACCCTTGGATCTTTTAAGGAGTGATGTCTTTGTGTCCATTAGTATAAGTTACAAAAGGAACTGAAAAGTCCCTGTTTTTATAAGAGTTCTTTGGTTTGTTTTGTCAGATTTATTTTCTTTCAAAAAAACTCCAGATGCCATTCTCAGGTTTTAATAAATAAATCAATCTTGTCTACCTTCTGTCGCTGTTGACTGTCTTTTGCAGCACCGTGACCTGTTTATTCACCGTCTGGCTTTCTTATTTTCCACCTTAATGCTCAGAACATATTCAGTTATCATATAGCTTTTTTTATATTCTGTACCTTGAAGTTAACTTTAAAACAGATTTAAATATAAGTGATCGAATCTAAATAAACACTGCTATCTTTTTAAAAGAAAACTAACCTAGTCGTATTTATGGCATCGTGAGGTGTGTCTAGCAGGTTTCAGTTCCAGCTGTCACCTATGAATACTGAATAAACAACTATGATGGTAAAAGTTATATTTGTTTCACAACATCACTGCACTGTAGAATTTATTAAGATTTCTAAAGTAAAAAGTATATTGATATAAAGACACAGATTTGCAATTACTGGTAATAATAATAATAATAATAAAAGATTTTTACTGCCACATGTCTGATGAGGAGCTGTTGATCTTCCACTATAAGGTTACTGTCACAATTATTAGGCACCAACTGTAAACCAGATACTGCAAGTTCACAAATCCACATTTTGACTGGCAGACTGGGACTTGTCTTGGATTGTGACCTCTCTCATTGTGGTTTGCTCGCTCACATGGTGGCTTCTACCTCATTTCAGGTCGCGGTGCCTGGCTGTGTCTCTTCCGTGATGGTTAGTATGTGTGTCTGTACTTGTGTGTATGTGTGTGAATGTGTATGCAACTGTATATGTATGGCTGGGTCTTCTTGTCTTTTCTTTGTTGTTTTTTTGTGGTACATTATTGCATGAAAAGGGCTATACAAATAAAGTTTAAATTTGAATGTTGCTACTGGAGTCCAAAGGTTAATTGTTAAAAAGCCCAACTGTAATTTATTACCTCTGCCAAGAGAGGAGGTTATGTGACACCCGGCGTTTTTCTGTCTGTCTGTCTGGTTGTTTGCAAAATAACTCAAAAGGTTATGAACAGATTTTAATGATATTTTTAATTTTTTGGATTTTGGAGGAACTCTGATCTTTGATCAACCAAACTGCGTTCTGTATTCTTACATCACTCCTGCCTACCCAATCGTTTGGAATGCAGTGACTATATTATACTACTGGTATTTTCATTTCAACGCCCTCCATGAAAGGAAGACAACTCAGGTTTGTTTCCAAGTTCCTGCTTGACGGAGGGCCACACTCTCTAAGTGCTTTTCTAGCCTTTTCATATAATTAACTTGTGCAAAGCCAAGAGTTAAATGTGGGTAAATACTGTGGTTTTTAAAAATACACTTATGACAGGTTACTGCTTTATGCATTCTCAATTAGCTGAATAATTTCAAGGATAATTACTTTTAGGCAATCAATCAGTAGTAAGTTCAGCAACCATCAACAAGAGTTTTTTTTTTTTGGTGTGGAAACATAGGTTTCCTTCTGTGGTGGATGGAAGTAATTTGCTTGACTGCAGAAGATGGATGTCCATGCTAAAAACAGGATTTCTTATCTTTTATCTCTGCTCTATCCAACATATTGACAGGCTGCTCTGCCTCAACACGTGTCCTGTTGTTTGCAGAAATGCACTGGCTGCCTTTAACGAATGGTTTTCACTGATTTTTGTTAATTCGCTGCAGGAAACAAGGTTCTCGCCAACACTGGAGTATGAGCAAAACATCTGGTCCCATTATAACCTCTAGATGTGATAATGGTGAAGGGGGGGACTTATGGTGATGAATAATTTACAATGATTGGTCCTGCACCTCAGAAATGAGGCCAAAGATCAAAAGCGATTAATGTGTTTAAAATGATGAAAGATGGGGAGAAAAATCAAAATAACCGAACGAATAAATCTCTAGTTCTTTCCAACAGTGTTTTAGGGTCTTCTAGCTCATTGTGTCGAGCAGCTTTTAATGAAACAAAGGCAGCAACTACTTTGCTTTCTCCAAATGAGAAAGCAAATGTTTCATGTTGCCAAATTACATGGTAGATTTATTCTTTTGACTCAGGTCCTAGAGTGTGGTGGCATCGGTCTTTTATGGAGCAGTCTGTTGGAGCAACGGCACCTCGGGAACCGGCTGAACAGGCTGGTCCAGAAGGTCAGCTTTGTCCTGGTAGGTTCTGGGCAGGAGCGTTAGCCGAGATCATCACTCCGTTATGTGAGCTTAAACATTCCGACCTTTTCCCGGTAGACTGTACGTCCTGGACCAAATCATGGAATTTAAATAATGCACTTTTCAATCGTGTTAAATGTTCTGTTCTATTTAGAATAGAATGCTGTTATCTACTTTAAATATATCATATACCCCACTGTGGGATGAATGAAACATTATTTAATATGATCATAAACGTGAGGATGCAGGAAATAACTGAAATGGTGTCAGGGCTCTGGCAGAGTCTGGTGTTTTTGTGCAATCTGTGTTGTGTTTCTGCTTGTCCTCCAGGGAGTGTGGTAGTTCCAATTTGAGCTGGTGGCGCACACACCTGTTGTGCCTCTATTTAAGCCACCGGGTGAACAGCCAACATGGCGGGATTATTATTTCCTGCAGATCGTATTTAAGACCTTTTTGGTTTCTAGGAATATGTTGTGATGTGAGCTTTCTCCACTTTTCCCTGAAGAGCACCACGTTTCCCCTGGGACTTTTTTGGACAAGCTTTTGAGGACTTCACGCAGAGGAGCTGCCCGCGTGAGGCTTTGTACATTCAGCCTCTTTCGGCGTTATATTGGAGCGCTTTTGGTCGGCCTGTTGTTGAGTTATTTTTGATCCTCCAGTTGGAGCGCTTTTTTTTTTCCTGCGCTCGCCCAAAGAAAGGGTTGTTTTTCGTTGAAGAAATGCTGCCTGGCACCGGCTTCTGGGTCCCACGCCTCACGTGACTTGACAAATGGACTTTTCAAGATGGAGATTGGGACCTCATGTCATTTTGGTTATTACCACCATTTAAGCTTCGTCATGCAGCTCAGTGTTCATGTTTTAATTAAGCCAGCCTCAATTACTCAGCTTAGAGGTGAAACATCAGGACTGACAGCTAACCTTCCTGACCACCATTGTCTTTGCCTCTCAGTGACGCTGCCAACGTGCATCCGTTGCACAATTTATATTTAATTTACCACATAAGAAACACATGTAAAGGTTTAAACAGCGCACTTGCTGAGCCCAAGTGTCCATAAGGATCCCTCTCATGCTCAAGAACAAACTCATTTTGTAAGCTCAGGATGGAAATCCTTCGTAGATTTCTCATGAATCTTAAACACACGCCCGCCTTAGCTTATAAGTCCTTCAGAAGGCTGATCATACAACCTAGACAGACCTGCAATTTTCAAGGTCGGGAAATCCGATAGACCGTCTTCCCTTCAATCATAACATTGTCCAGTCTATTGTCAGCCAAACATCTGCAGCATCTGAAGTGTGTGTTTATTGTCTTAGCGATAGTACTGTTGCGAAATGCTAAGAGTATTTTAAAGTATTTTAGAAAAGCTAAAAATCCTCCCATGTTCTGTTACCTGACACTTATTCTGAGGATCATGGGGTTTCAGCAGTGACTTGACAAGCGCCATGAATGCACCACAGGCACGTCCTCGCTCCACCACAGGGCGCGCACACACTCACACACACGCACGCACACACACACACACAGAGTTGATTTTACTCTCAGTCCAATCAGGTGATCAATCAAGCAGGATCAGTGAAGAGAACCACACAACTAATCTAATTGGACAAGGGTTATTTAAAGTAATCCAAAACCCTAATTTCAAACCCTGTCAGAATTATAAAAATAAATACATAAAAAAATCTATCTATCTATCTATCTATCTATCTATCTATCTATCTATCTATCTATCTATCTATCTATCTATCTATCTGTCTGTCTGTCTGTCTGTCTGTCTGTCTGTCTGTCTGTCTGTCTATCTATCTATCTATCTATCTATCTATCTATCTATCTATCTATCTATCTATCTATCTATCCAAATGCCTTGATTCTCTAATCAGAGTGATAATCTCTAATCTGCTCCTCAGTCAGCAATCCTTTTGCCAAGGCTAACCCTTGAATACTAGATGAGCAATATACAGTGTCAGCCAGAGTCACTGAAGGTTTTCCCATTAATTGGAGTATTGCTTTTGGGTGTAAGTCACAGTATGTGGGAAAATTACCTACTTGGCGGAGGTCTGTGCTCTCCAACTATGTAATGTGCCTGACATTGCAGCCAAGTCTCCTCTGAATGAAAAATTATTATGGCTATAATGACATTTATGTAATTGGGAGTTGCGAATACACTGGATCTATAGGGTGGGTTCGCCTAGAGGAGTGTCGGAGCAGTACTTTACCATATGATGAGTTCAGCAAGCTATAACCATTTTTACTAAATCTTGAGGAAACCCTTGGGCCGATGATTACGTTTCCCTCATTGACAAATAGTTCTCAGACAATAACTTGGATTATTTAAATTTGCAAACATTTTTAAAATCTCCCTGGTACTCAGGCCTGCTTGTGCATTAGTGAGAGAAATTAACCCTGACAAGAACATCGCCTTCTTGTCTCTGTCAAGACGTTGATTGAATTTGATAATCATAGTTTGATTAAAAAATAAACAAGCATTTATTAGTGCAAATGTACAAGTGTTTTGAATAATATACTTGAGCAGGAGCTAACTTTCATTGCGTGAGGAGGGTGTGTACAAATTTAGTCAGAGTGATCGGCTAATCAAGTCATAAGCCATTTACATCTATGGAGGATCAATTTTTGTTAGCATTTAATGGCAAATTGATGGGAAGTAAATGAGTTTTCACGCAGGGTGACAAAGTATTCATCACCAAACGGCCACAGCAGAGGGAGGCAGGTTTGAGAATTTGAATAATTGCCAGTTTTTATATCATTTATACCTATTATATACACTTGTGTCAGAGGGACAAAAGAGCAGATGGGTTCAGGACGGTGGTTCACTGCAGCTAACACAGGAGAAGGTTCTGGTTTGGATGATGGGGGAACAGCTTCAAACAAGACAGTAGGAGTCCAGTTGGCACTTGGGTGACTGTGAACGTACAGTGACATTAAAAAATTAACACACATACACATCGCTGCAATATTTCTCTCACATAAACTATAGGAAAGATATTGATCTTACTTTTGCTTTGATTTGACTTTTTTCTTTTCGACTTTTTATTTCCATCTTACATGTCAGAAATAATCAGCGCACATTGTATAAAAAGGGTCCTGGCAGGCGTGAATTGCGTTATCTTTAACTAAACCCTGTCTCCTGGCTAGCAAACACCGCCGTTGCTTTGAAATTTAAATAAATAAATAAATAAACAGAACGTGTCATCCAGCGCCTGTGCGACAAAACCTGTGCGTAATGGCGGTGCGCAGCGCGTACCTGTTGCCGGTCCGGAAACTTTTTCTTCCCTCCTCTTCTCTTCTCAAACGTCACTTCAGCGTCCCCATGACCAGCGTCTCGGAGTTGAACTCGAACTGGTTACTGGAGTCCGCGGACCTGCCCCAGGAATACAGGCTGGGCGGCCGCTGTTTGAACGAGGACGTGTACCTGTAGAAGCTCCGGTGCCGGTTCTTCAGGTACTCCCTGTAGTTCTTGGTGAGCAGCGTGTAGAGGAAAGGGTTGATGCAGCTGTTGCTGTAGGTCAGGCACGCCACCAGGTAGTTGATGCAGGTGTGTGTGTGCGAGGCCAGGCTCAGGGGCTTGGTGTGGTACAGAGGCAGCAGCTGCCAGATCCAGAAGGGCAGGAAACACGCCCAGAACACCAGCACGATGGTGAAGATCATGATCAGCACCTTCTGCTTCGGGGAGCGCTTCCCACCTCTCCTGATCACAGAGTTGTGCTGTGACTCCAAGTAAGTGCGCGCCAGCCTGATGTACAGGTACCCAATGATGATCCCCGGTGCCATGATGCTGGTGCCAAAGAGGGCGGTCACGTACACTTTATAAGCGAAGGGCGCCCTTGTGGGCGCGCACATCCTCTTCACGTCCCCACCCGGGGTGATCTGCGTGGTCTGGGTCACCATGATCATCATGGGCAGAGTGAGGACCAGAGAGAGCAGCCAGACGCCCCACGCCAGAGCTTTGCGGTAACTCTTGGAGCGGCTGACCGTGTCCAGCGGTTTGGTGACGGCCAGGTAGCGCTCCGTGCACATGACAGTGAGGGTGAAGATGCTGGCGTGCATGGTGAGCAGGTCCAGGCTGAGCAGGATGCGGCAGCCAACATCGCCGAAGTACCAGTCCTTCAGGAAGTAGGTGGACACCACGAACGGGATGGTGGAGAGGTAGAGCAGGTCCGCCACAGCCAGGTTAATGATGGAGATGTACATGGAGGTGGCGAGGCGGATGGAGTGGCACATCACCACCAGCGTGTAGACGTTCCCCGACACCCCGACGACGTAAACGACCGAGAGCAGCGTCCCGAAAGTGGCGGTGATGACGAGTTCATGGTCCGCCGTCCCGAGGCTGCCACTGCCACTGCCATGCCTGGCCGGGCTGCTGCTGAAATGCGAGGAGTTGCTGTTCATCCCGTCCGAGGTCCGACACCCCTGCGCGTTCGTGAGGCTCGCGGAGAAGTTTTGGAGAGACGGGCACCGGCGCGGGTCGCGTCTCTCTCGTCCGGCTCTTTGCTCTGCCTTCTGCTCTGCGCTGCTGACGTCAGCAGCGGGAGCCACAGATCCTTTCACCAACTGTTTCACAAACGCGTCCAGCAGATTTGACTCCAGTCCAGAGTAACGTGGATTGCTTTCTTTCCTTTTCTTTTCTTCTTTTTAAATTTTTTTTTGCTACATTTGAAACAGCCACTGCATTCTGAGCACAAATATATTTGAACACCCAAACTGTCAGTCTATTAGGGATAGTTGTGTAAATAAAAGGACATCTTTTTGTTAAAAAAATAAATAAACAACTGAATTCAAAATTCGGGCCTTAACAATGATGTTTCTTCGATTGTCATCAACTTTTTAACTATTTTAAAGATCACATCAACTGTAATTGTGGGGGATACGCAACTAAACCTGCTGCATGGTTTATCAGCACACAGAGGGTTAATCATCATTTCCTGCCCATCTTATCAATAGTTTCTCTACTCCTTAGTTTTTCCTTGATGCCTTGATGCTGTTGTCATTGCGTGGGTCCTTTGTGCCTCTGCATGCTTGATGACTTTCTTTCCCTCTTGAGGAAATGGATAAGCTAAAGCTGCATCACTGTATATATATTCAGGAAATAAGTGCATGTAGCCTCTGTTCCACTATAGAATTTCCCTCCAGATTCCTTCTTTCAGCCTTTTTGTCGCACTACTCCGAGGGTATCTATTCTCTGACTTATAACTAGCCATACTTACCTGTGTTTAGCCAATTTTTGACATTTACAGCAACCATTGCAGGTTTTTAGCATTCTGTGAATCGTATCACTAAAGTGGTGCATTCAGTCAATTCTCTATGATATAGATGCGGCATTTTAAAATGGCACGAGCAAGTACAAGAACAGATCACGTGTGGGCTGCATCGAGAGGCATATACCCCAGACAGGTGCACACTGTGGGAGGAACCTGGGCCACCTAATTTCTGCATTCTGAGGAGAAAATGATTGGGTTGAGATCCCTGCCAAACCTGCTGCTGAGTGGACTACATTGTCACGGTTCTAATCCTCTCTGTGTAATTTCCTACACATGGTGGCGTAGAATTGCTCGACCTTTTCCCCATGGTACTGAAGGAGAATTTTTCACCGCGGCGGTCCGAATCTCGTTCTCACACACGGCTGTCACACATGCCAGAGGATGTGATCGCGACTTTCTGCTGGAGAGCCACAGGAACACATGGATTTCCTCAGATCCTCTGCCTGACATGTTACATCACACTGTTTGTCCTTCACATGCCGCAGGTGAGGAAGAGCATTGTGACCAACACAATGTAGAAGAGTCGTCCGATTGCTGTTACGTAAGCGTCTTCTGTACTTACTTTTCACACCATTATTTTCACAATTCAGGTTTCTCTCAAGGACATGATGCTTTTGTGTGCCCTTGTAACTTTGAGCCGCAGTGAACGTCTCTGAATAGATAATCATTTTTCAATATCTTACATGGGAAAGAATTTGTCTAAAGTGAAGTTAAAGTGCACGTGTAGAAGCAGAGGAGCCGAATTTCCGCTGACGGCCAAAGGGAGCAGGCTTAGGCTTCTGCTCGTGTTGCACATCAAGGTAATTTGGGAATGATGGGTCGTGAGGAAACTCGAGGGGCACGCTGGAAGGATTACAGTTTACATCAATCTCCAGAGCTCCTTCCAGACATGCTGGAGGAGGTGGCAGGGGAATGGACCGCCTGGTCTTCCACACTGAAATGAATGACCTTTTGACCCTGAGCTGAATCAGTGGGCAAAACCCTCAAAACAAACGAGCAACAAATTACAACAGTTTATTAAACACCATTTACAATTTCACACACACAGCTGATGAGACACTGCGTTGTTTTGGAACAACTTCAAGATAAACACATTTCTCAGAAACACGTATCACTGAACATGACATTAAAACTCAATATTACAAAAATGTACAACAATCACTTCCTTAAATAAAACAGTTCCAAACACATAAAAAAAGGGGGGATTCGGTGGTAGAGCTAATCAGCCTAACAACATTATTTTAGCTGCTTCTTCTCACACAAGAACCAAGGTGGGTCAGGATCTGTTCACTAAATGCCATTTTCATACCATATGTTGGTATTTTATGGGCTAGAGTTACAGTAAGTTGATGATGACAATAATATTCTTCTCCAAGCAGCCAGGTGATCTTGGCTGATATTAAAGGCCCCACAAGTCATGAACTGACGTGAACCAACTCGCTGTAAGGCAATGTTACGCAGCTGTATAGCATTTTTCTCTTTAAATATGGTGCAGGGAAGGCGTCTTCATCACAGCAACCTCTGTATAAAAGAAGTTCCAGTTATTATATCAGCTAAATCTCTCACTCTGACTGGACCAGAAGTCAGGTCAGCCTTTATTTCCCTTGAAAACATAAATTTCCCACATGGAAAAATATGATTATGTGGATGTCACTGTTGCATTTGGCAAACCCCCGTTTCCCCCAAATTGATTAATTTTTTAACTATAAAAATAGAAATGAAACCAGCCGCAGACAAGGAACTCATTATTAATTAAAATTATGATCCAACAGCAAATTTGGGATGGTTGTACAGCTTTTTTAAGGCAAATGAAGACCAATGTGTGTTTTCCCACATATCCACTTCAGATATGGTGGTCCGCAAGACCATCAATTTGGATTTGAATGGCGTGAGGGAGGCACACACATCATGGGAATTTGGGGAGGGCATATAAATAGTAGAACACCATAACAAATCCAAAAAATGTGGTTTTCTCAAGAAGAAGGAAGTTATTGCTATAATCTGCACCAATGACGTGTGAGGAAACAAAAAAAACAAGTGCGAGGAAACTTTGTCTCTAAGCAGAGAAGAGAGAATGCCTTCTACAACAAAGAGCAGATTCTATTTTCAGCCATTAGGAGGTCTTATGCAATCCATAGAGGGAGGAGTTTTCTCATCTGCGTAATGATGGAAAAAACAATAAATAAAACAAGCCGTGGCTCTTGTCATTTTATAAATCTTACAGCGAACATCAGACGAATTAACAGGCTCGGCGGAAGTCACACACTGCTGAAAGTGTGTGAATGATGTTTTCTCCACCTGCTGTTCAACAAAACACAGCAAGTTACGGGAGAAATGATACACATTTCTGTGATCTGTGCATTTTAAATGTGTATCCGCATTTTGTTGTGATATGCACTCATTTGAAATGGATGTGTGCTGCAGTCAAGGTCCAACCTGTCCAACATCCAACCTTGGATTTTCTGATTGCCAATGCATGTGTCCTCCAAACAACTGAGAACAGTTTACTCGTGCTTCTTGACCTCATTCTAAACCAATTTCCACATTTCTGCGTCACATTTTAACGACATTACAGCGGCAGAGACCTGTTAGTTTTTTTTATTTATTTTTACAGTCCGCCCTGGGAGATGAACCTCTGCAGCAGTATGCGGCAAGGGAAGCGTGCCGATGACAGCTAGATGTCTTTTAAATGGAAAGATGAATCAGAGATTCTGTCCTGATGTCAAAATACCAATCAGAGGGATAACAATGACAAAAAAAAAAAACTGTGCTGAAAATGTGGACTGAATCATTTAGACTCATTTGGGTATTTTAGTACCGTACATTTACAGGTGGTCAGGCTGGATCTGCGTCTCCACACATCATCAGTTTTGTTCTTCTGTCTGCTCCAGGTGCAGGGAGGGTTCTGCTCAGGTTCCATCCCTTGTCTACCACTGTTGCACTGGGAATAACAGACACACTGAATTCAGTGTTAGTTTCTGCTATTTATACACTCATTCATATTATAGATAAATTTAACATTTAATCATAATGGTAAACAGTCAATGCAATTAACAAAAAAACTTGAATGAAAATGTTTCACCTTTAAGCTTCCTATCATTCGTCATCTGAAGTATGCGTTCCTCCAGTTCAGTTAAACAATATTTACACTTCAGTGAGTAAATCTTTCCACTGGATCACAATCGCCATTTAATTGGCTCTTCCTCAGTTTATTCCCACCCTGCCATCAATTGAACTGAAATCCATCCAGCACTTTTGCGTAATCCTGCTGGGAAAACCAGAACCTTGGGTTCACAAATACTAAGCTCTGTGCTGAAAAATGAACAGAAATGTAGCCGCCCTGGCTCATGGGCTCTATTCATTGTATAGTCAATGAATTGTATATTAAGGATTCTAAGGAACCCAACCTCATTAGTGCCACTACTGTGGAAGCTATTTAAAGCTGTCTCTTCATCTGTAGCTCTGTCACTTAAGATTATAGGATTACCTGGGGACTTGTTCCTAAGTTATAGACACCCTGAAGTTATTTCTGATCTTAAACTTTAGCTAGAATTTAAGTAAAATAGATCTATAAAAAACAGCTGAGGCGTCAAATTTAATGAAGTAAAAAATAGAATTTATCTTAAAGTTAAAGCAATTTTGAGGGGTCAGAAGAATGTTGGATCAGATCTCATAGGTCACTATGGATTACTGACAGAAGGCTAAACAGTAACTGCACATCCCGGCGTGAGCAGCACTTCCAGTGCAGTGTACATCTATGAAAACCCAGGTTTGTACTAAACTTAAGGAAAGAACAGAACTATCAGTCAGTTAAAGTCCTTGTCGTTGGCCCTCAATGGGTGAGGAATGAGGTCAGGGAGAGGTAAAGTTAACATATACGTGTAGCCCACAGAGTCCTTTACACAGACAACATAAACTTCCTTTTCTTCATATCTGACCCACTTTGACTAATTCCCAGTGGATGCTAACCTCACTTTGAACTGAAAAAGGAAGACTAAGTTTTTCTGATGTCGTATCATTAATGCTGTGTGAACACACTGGATTTCTGACACACTGTGACTTCTGAAACAAGCTGTCCATCAGTGTGTCACCCTCGCTTTGAGCTCCGTGATCAGGCTGAGGGGTTCAGCTGCTCTGCCTTTCAATGAACCCTCTGTGTTAACCATGCGTCTGACCATATTTTCCAGAGGAATGTTTGCTGCACTGGATTAGGTCCAAATTAGAAATGGATGCATGCCAAGCCTTTTGACTCTTGAAATTATTGTTCTTGGCAGTGGCCAAACCTTCAAGAGAAAGAACAGTCGTCTGCTGAGGTGGATTTGCTTTGAGATCCCTGCCATCGGTGTGCCCGAGTGCCCCAGACTAACATAGAATCCATGCAGCAGAGAGTCTGGCTGCAGTCAAAATAAAGCCTGAGACACTGTGTCAACAATTCACAGCCCCCCCCAAAGAAACCAAACAGCAAATCATCTGAGAAGGTCCATTTCTCTTTCTTAGGCTTTCTGTTACACTTGGTGAGGAAGAAGTTACAAGGATGATTGAATAAAATCTTAATTTTTTGGAGAGGATATTGAATTTTAGTCTGAAGTGGTTGTTCAAATGTCAGCGAACCCCCTCAGGCCAAATATATGCAGATGTTTCCTCTTTTCTGTTACACGTAAGCTTTTGCAGTTTGACCTCAAACAGTTGGCTGGATTATCATTTCTGCACTTTCTCTGCTTTTGTGTCTTAGGCAGAACAAGTTGCCGCCGAAACGAATCCTAAAACATTTCTTAGGAAAAGAATCACAAATTAAATAAGCTCAACAAATGCGCCGAGACCGAAAAACCCTCAAAAATAAGTTAAATGATGTGCAAATAAATGTACATTAAATACATAGTGTACATACAGTACATAGGCATTTTTTGTTTATTTTATTTGCAGTCAAAAAGACCTTCTTTTTCCTTTGAGGCAAATCGATACCTTGCTGAAAAGGTTCCTTGCGTTATATTTAGGAGCCATCTTTTCATAATGACAGCGTATTATACACATGATTGGTCTTCATTTAAAGACCCAATTAGAATCAACACTCCAGTGCAGGCAAAATGTCTGATCACATCTTATCACATCTCATTAAGTTCAGAAAATAGGTTTTGGGGGGAAAAAATATAATGAAAGATGGGAACGGTTCAGCACTTTGTGCTTTTGTCAGTTTGAGTTAGATCAGGAAATCAATGCATTTCTCATCTGCATGCTAAAGATGAAGCCACACCTGGTGACAATAAGCTTGCTTCAGGGTGAAATGGATACCTCAGCTAATAAAGGCCTCTTCACAAGGCCACTGACATAGAAGAGAAACCAGAGATATTTTTGTGCCGGCAGAATATTTCAAAAGTTTGTGCCTCAATTATGGTTCGGTTGACCTAAAAGGCCAAATGTATTTGCTGACCACGCCTTGATTTCGCCTTACCTTGTATATAAAATCGATACAGCTTGATTTGACACCGTGCAGACATAGTATAATGGGACATCTGTGCTTGGCGTGATACAGTAATGCTACCTCTAGCCTTCACTAAACTTTGAAGAACTACGATGCCCTGGCAAATAAAAAACCTTCAATGGCATATCGTACAAATGAAAGTGTGCTAAACTATGTGGCCTAATGTTGAGCTAGAATTAATGACCTAAATGACCTGGAAATAAAAGCAGCCCTGCAGGTTAAAACAGATCAAAACTGGACTTGGACTTCAGTCGATGCTTCGCTTTTGCCTGTCAGCCAGCAGTTGAGCTACCGGGCATAAAAGACATTTCTTAAGTTCTCCCCAATGAAAATGGTGTTATAACCTTGAAAACATGTTCAAACAGGGCATTTATTTATGGACAACAACTCATACTACGACTGTGAGCTAACATCATTGATCAATGCTTACTCCTGTTGTATTTCACCAAAACAAACAAACAAAAAAAAGTGCTCAATTCTCTGTCATTTGTCCTCGATCAAAAGTGGTGGTGCTCCACTTGGGGACCAGGTGGCTGATCTATCATTTCCACCAATGATTTATCAGCTGGGCGGAGCAGAGTCCAGGGCTAAAGTAGACTGTATTCAATCACTCAATCAGTATAAGGGTGAGGCTGACAAGTATATGTCCTCCACACGACAGCATATTTGTAGTATAATAACAGAAGGTCAACTGATTAAGGAAATTATACAAAAGTATCAGTAAAATGTCCACCACGTTACCTCACTTTTAATCTGCTTTTGTTCATCTGAATGTAAATATCTCGGTTTGAGAAGGTGAAAGCAACCAACTTTTCAACCCTCATCATTGCCACGATGGGCCTATAACCTAGATAACTGTGAATTTATGCCAACAACATGCTGGCAGGGGGTGAGGTTTCTGTCAAAGTTGGGTTCAACAGTCACTGAGTTCCAAAATTTACTTAAATGGGCATTAAAAAAAAAACAAACCCTGTAATGGACATTAAGTGATCTATTAGGCCATTTCAACAGCTTTTCATCATTCAGAGAGGGTTACAGATGGTCGACTGAATGTTTAAATTCGACAGCCTGGCAATAACCTAGAGCAGTCAGCATTAAAGCAGGAATGGGAAACATCTACGCAGAACAGACAGCTGACAACTCATCTCAGTCTCTAATTCCACCATAGGGCAATGGGCATTTTGGCTCCTTTTCCTCCACTGCTGCAACACATGCAACCTGTAATTCGCCAAAACCCCCGAAACACTCACCACTGACCTTCAATTACCAGTATAAGCACCGTGATTATCGCGATTGTGTGGTGGGGCTGTTATTGCCTTGCCTCTTTCTGAAAAGAGACAGATCTGGCTTATTAATAAAACATGAGGCAAGAATTCAGAAAGGCTGTGTCATTATAAAAGAGGTTTTACCAGCATCGGAGATTGATCTGCTACCTTCATCTATTGATTGAGATTTCATGTAATGAAAACTACTCTGTTGGTCCAAAGTCAGTCCTGATGACTGTTCAATGTTGCAAATGATGGGTCATATTGTATTGACTCTGGTGCCTTTAGTATTCTTTGAGTGTTTCCTCTCACTAGCTGATGAGATCTGGTGCAGATGGGGAACTACGGAAGCCCTAAGTGGACATGCTTTTTTAAAATATTACGGTATTTTGTGATCTTGAGAAAACAAACTCTCAAGATCATGAGTTAATTTTGCGCTGGACTAAACACACTGGTCTGATAGGTGTGTGGGTGTCCGCGGTGTCTGCCTTCTGCAGCAGGATGAGATGCACATCTTTGCTAGCGAGATGATCCCCATGCCATGCCTTGCTCCCTTGGATCATCCATGGGGACGCCAAGGGGAGGGGGGGTCCTTGCAGCGGTCAGTGTTAAGGATCACTTTGGGATTAATGGATGGCATAAATATATTAAGAAAGACTGACTTGATAAAGATCTAGCTGATGTGGGTTTTGGTGATGGTCTCAGCTTCGTTGTACAGCTACTTCAGAAACAGAGAAACAGTCACACTGGTTGAATTCTATTTTATTTGCTCAAGTACAGTAGGCTGATGAAACGCGGAAGGACTCAAAATAGGTGAGGTGACGTGACAAGAAAAATTCACAAATTATAATTGTCCTTTTCCCTGCTTTTAACATTGAAGCTCAGTGTGGTCCAAGAAAGAGGCCTTGTTACCACACTGGCTATTTGACACCTCTAGATTCCTTTTTATAGGCTTCATTAATCTTTCTCAGAGATAATGAGAACTTTCCACAAAACTGTTGTAATGAACAGGCAGACTGATAAATTAGTGTGTGTTAGTGAGAGGAGGCTGCACCTGTTACATTCTGTTCCCTATCTATTATTCATCATATTGCTAAATGATTTAATATTCAACAAAATTAGGCTGTTAAACAATTATGTTCTGTGGAAATACAGACCTTGTCTGATGAAAGTCATCTTCCCTTTGAAGATTTTTTTGCATTCCGTTTCTAAAAAACAAAACACAAAAACATGTAGTTCGTCAGTTTCTGAGAAACATTTTGTTGCACTTCATGTCATATTTTGTGCCTTCAAGACGGTGTGAAGTTTTAAGGCCTTTAAGAAAGCCGGGTGAAATACAACAACAATAATAATAATAATAATAATGATAATAATAATAATGATAATAATAATAATAATAATAATAATAATAATAATAATAATAATAATAATAATAATAATAATAATAATAATGCTTATTTTAATTTAAAGTTATTCTATTTGTGGTTACATAAAAAAATAATATGAGCCAACCTTCAAACAACGGGAAAAAATAAATAATTTAAAGCATGAGTTCATGTGCAATCCCCCCTGACTTATTTTTTAGTGAGTAGATAATGATCTACAACAGATAAGTCACTCTCAGGCTTCCATTCCTCTTTTGGTTGTTAGAAAAGGGAACATATTTTTTTTTTATAATCACAGGGTTGGCAAAGAGTTCTCCAAAAATAACACATCACCAATCCTGACCATTAATTGCTGTAATTGTGGAGGTCATAAAATGATGGATTTGCTTCTTAATTATACTGTCCCTCTGGTTTTAACATGAAATTGAAATGACAAATATGTCTGAGAAAAATGGCTCAATCATGTGTGTGTGTCTTAAGAAAATGCCATTTCCACTTTAAGGGGCCGCAATTAAGTAACAATTTAAAAGTTGACTTTAAGATTAAGCCGTAACCTCAACCCCCCGTTTCCACTGGATGTGTTGCGTCTCTGACGTCCGTCCATGCTGAGTAGATTCCATTCAAGTTAATGCATCTGTTTTCACTGGCTATGGCTCCGTCTGCAGCTGGACGGAGGGCTCCCGTCGCCCTCCGGAAAAATATGCATCGCTTCTATTTTGGATGGACAGACGGAGCACGCCGCAACAAGCTAGCACACGGCATCACGTGTGGCACAGGAAGCCGGGTGCAAAGAAAAAATAAAACATCCGGGAATTTGTCAAAATAAAACTTACCGTATTTAGAGTGATCAGGTTCAACTGTGTCAAAGGGGCCCCACCCCCATGACATTAACAGGTAATAGGCCCTGCGGGAGTCGTGTCATCATAGACTTATCATAGAAGTGCAAGACCACAGCATTGTATACTATTTTTCACATCTTTTTTATAAGGACTATGTTAAAAAAGACATGGCGGGGAAAAAATATCCGAAACAATTGGAGTGGATGGTAAGTAAGTGAAATCTTATATTACGTGGTTGTATGTGATGCCATTTTCGGCGTCCTGCTGAAAAAGATCACTCTAAATACGGGACCTTTTATTTTGACAATTTCCCAGATGTTTTGCTTTCTCTTCGCACGCAACTTCCTGTCTTGCACGCGATGGATTGTGCCAGATTGTTGCGGCGTGCTCCGTTCATCCAGATGCATCCGGTAGGAACGACCAGACGGCAGAAATCAGGACAGGCAGATGGAGATGCACCGCATCTGGTGGAAACCTGGGGTAACCCCCCCAACACTAAGCCCCTTACCCTAACCTTACCCTAACCCCTAACCCCTAACCCTAAACCCTAATCCTAACCCAACCCTAACCCTAAAACGCTTACCCTAACTCCTAACCCTATCCCCTAACCCATAGGGTTAGAGCCTAACCTAAGCTCTAACCCTCACACCCTAACCCCTAACTATAACCATAACCCTACCCCTAACCCTAACCTCTAACCCTAACCCTAAACCTAACCCTGACCCTAATCCCATATTATATGCATCTGGGAAAATCTGTTCAAACTGAACAAACCTTCATTTTCAACTCGTTTCTCCTTCATCGATTAATGTAATGTTATGAAATTTTACAGACATATATTTTAAAGTCTTCCAGTTCTACCGAGCCCACCACAATAATATTGGTCATTGATAAGTGGTTCAAAGCCAGATAACAGTCACATTTGGGCCTAATCTGGGCCAAATTTGGCTCTTGTGGCTCAGTTATGGCACTGGCAAGTGTTGAGTAGGCCAAGCATGGCCCAAATGTCCAGCGCCGGGTCTGACCTGAGTTGTGGCAAACGTTGTGCGGCCCAAGCGCAGTCCAAATGTCAAAGGCTGAACATGACCTGGGTTGTGGCAAACTGTGCATGGGCCAAAGATGGCCTAAATGGGGCTTTGACAGTAGCTGTCTTGGAGAAAGATAGCCTTAACGTGACAAACTGGGTGTGACCAGTACAGTGTGATGTCAAAGTCAGTCATCACTAACTGGGTGGCACATGATCAGAAATAATTTAAAACCAGAATACAAGGTGTAACTTATAGCATTTTGACAACTTTAGCACAACTGGTAATGTCAGCATAGAGGAAGAACAGTCTCAAATTGTTTGATCAATCATTGCTAAGAATGCTGATGGGAAAATGAATTATTTTGTATTTCTGTTAAAGGGTACTAGTTTGTGTAGTCATGGTGTTTGGTCAATAAAAGATGGGGCTATGGGCCATGTTGGTTAATTTTTCTGTTTTATTTTGTAGTCCTAAGATTTTTCTCTTGTGTGTTGAGATAGGGACTGGAATCTGGAAACACAACTTTTTTTTCCTCCCTCGTCACTCCTTCTTCACTCCCTTGTCACTCCCTTTTTACTCCTCGTCACTCCCTCTTCACTCCCTGGTCAATCCCTGGTCACTCCCTCTTCACTCCCTCACCATTCCCTTGTCACTACTTCATGACTCCCTCTTTACTCCTTCGTCACTCCCTATTCACTCCCTCGTCTCTCCCTCGTATCTCCCTCATCACTCTATTGTCACTCCCATGCCACTCCCTCTTCAGTCCATTGTCACTCCCTCTTTACTCCTTCATCACTCCCTAATCACTCCCTTTTCACTCCCTCGTACCTCTCTCTTTACTCCCTCTTCACTCCATTGTCGCTCCATCACTCCCCATCACTCCGTCATCACTCCGTAATACCTCCATCTTCACTCCCTTGTCGCTCCCTCTTCATTCCGTCACCACTCCCTCTTCACTCCCTATTCACTTTATCATCACTCCCTTGTCACTCACTCTTTGCTCCCTCAACACTCCCTTGTTGCTCCCTTTTCACTCCCTCTTCACTCCCTGGCCACTCCCTATACACTTTATCGTTGCTCCCTCAACACTCCCTTGTCGCTCCCTCTTCACTCCCTTTTCACTCTCTCGTGAGTCCCTCTTCACTCTTCGCACCCGACTTCAGACCCGACGTCAGTCCCTTGTTAGTCCCTCTGTACTCCCTCTTTACTCCATGTTCTCCTGCGTGCCAATCTCGTCGGTGCTATACCTGGAACAGCATAAGGTGGCCAGCCCAGGAAGTGGGTCGTGACATGATACAATTTTTTGTGTTCTTGCAGTTTAGTATAGAAATTAAACATAATATTAGTTTGGGGAAAGAAGAATCCAATATAAAAACAAAATCTACTTTTTATTAAACTTGATACAAGCTTACAATTTTATTTTAAGAGACTTGAATAACTAAAATATTCAATAAAATACAGATGTTAACTTTGTAAAATATTTTTTAAGTTTGTAAGAAAGTTTGTTGAGTAAGTAATTTATTCTGATTCTGCATTCATAAACCTATTGACAGCTATATTAATGAGACTGAACTTTCTCGGAAAGGATGTCTTGAAGACATTACTGACACCGATACCCAAGTTGAACCCATGGTGCTAAACGTGGGAGGATGTCTTCACAATGAAGACTGCAGTGGCTGTAGTGATGTTAGCAGTGTGGCCAGTGACCCAAAAAATTTGTTGGGCAGCTTAGCTGACTGGGCACTTAGGTTTTGGGTGTCTTTGGTGGCTCTGTCAGCCTTATTGTCAATTCTCAGGATCCACTTTCCCTTCCTGCCAAAGAACGGAAGGTCACTTCTGGAAATAAAGACTGACTACAAAGTGTAAATGCTTGCTGGGGGCTCGTTTTACTATTTCAGTATAGTGAATGCTGTCCAAAGAAAGTTCACGAGGTTATCGTCATCTTTTCCAAAACACTCTGTATTTCACTGGCAGCTAAATTTTGATGGATTGCCTCTTTTTAAAAGCTCCTCCGCTCAGTTTTGGCCTATCCTAGGCAAATTGTCAATGGTCTTCAAGAAGCCTTTTGTGATTGCATTGTTTTGTGGGACAACAAAGCCTACAATGTTTGCTGACTATCTAAAACATTTAGTTTAAGAGTTGAAAAGTTTGAGTGCTGGCATTGTTTTTCAGGGCAAGACATTTTTCTTGAAAGTTTCTTCTGTGATTTGTGATGCTCCAGCAAGGGCGTTTATCAAAGGTATCAAGTCCCACATGGGATATTATGGCTGTGACAAGTGCTTACAAGGAGGAATATACACAAATCACCGTATGACATTTCCTGAGGGAACATCGACTTGTAGAACAGATTAATCTTTTAGATTAGGAACAGATGAAGATCACCACTTTACTCATACTCCTCTGGATGATGCTGGCATTGATATGGTAGCTGTTTTTCCCCCATGATTGCATGCACCTAGTGAGTTTAGGTGTCATGAGGTGTCTTCTCCTCTTCTCTTCAAGCATTCCTAATCTCTGAAAAAGAGTCACTGGCACATCATATTCCATCTGAATTTGTCAGCAAGCCTCGGGCACTCAGTGAGAGACACAAGTGGAAAGCAACTGAGCTGCGGCATTTTTTGCTGCTCATGGATCCAATAGTTTTGAGAGATGTCTTGTTGCATCAAATGTATGGCAACTTCATGCTTCTCTCCGTGCTGCTATCTATATTTTGATTAGCCTGCAGTATTGTTTGCAAATGAAATAATTGGCTCATTATCTTCTTGTGTCATTTGTGGAGCATAATGGGTTGCTTTATGGTAAAGACTAGTTAGTGTGCAACATTCATGGATTAGTGCATCTTGCTGGTGGTGTAAAGGTACATGGTCATTTAGACACCATCTCTGGGTTACCATTTGAGAACCTGCTGGGTGAGCTTAACAGAATGTTAAGAAAATCTGACAATCCTCTGGCACAGGTTATACATGGGTTTTCTGAACAGGAACAGAGGATGCAACATTGATTCACCCACTGAGCAGGGGACTCCACATCAAGATGGGCCAGTATCAGAATGGATGTTGGGAAATGTCAGTCAGTTCAAGCATTTGACAGCTGATGGGATCATTCTAAAAACCTCAAGTAAAGATGGCTGCATTGTCATTGATGGCATAATTGCTTCTTTGCAAAACATAGGTGCATAAGATGGCCGAGAGTATGCCATGTACCAGGAATACAGAGTCAATGAAGCACTCTAGTGTTACACCCTTTACTCAAGGGAGATGGGAATATACATTGTCTCCCACTTGTGCCCTGTGATGCACGCTGTAGAGATTGTCAAGCCTGTGCAAAAGTGTGTGCAGTTGCCCCTGGGGGACAAGTTTGCAGTGTTCCCTCTTCCCCACACAAATTAAACCCATGCACTTGGTTTAGTCTTTGTTCATAATTACATATAATGGCTAGTTTGTAACGTTGACTTTCATATCTTTAGGTTTTCACTGGATTCGTGCATTAATTTGATAAGTACAGTACTCTGCAATAATTTACAAATTAAATAAATTTATTTTTTAATTGTTAATGAAACCATTAACCTGCTTATGTTGTTTTTGTTTCAGGAAATGTCATGCATTTTCATAGTGGTTCCAGTAAATTGGGTAAAAAAATAACACCTGTCTGTGGCCACCTTACAAATGTGAAGATGACAAAAATAATAAGATCACAGGAATGCATTATATACGCATTATATTAAGCAAAGGTATGGAGAAAGCCATAATTTGAAATCTGTACCTTGCATCTAAAATTCTTTCTGTTGTGGTCACTCCATTTATGTTTACCCTTACAGCTACATATGAGGAAGCAAGAGTCAAACTGCCAGAGGCTGAAAGATTCACAGATTTGACTGATTCAGAAGACGCCTCAGAAACGTAAACGGAGAAGAATGTAAGTTGAAGAGAAGGAACAATAGTCACAATGGCCCTCATTTATAAACTGTACCTACAGCAGAAAACTGTGCCCACGGCCATTTTCACACAGGGCTCGGAATTTATCAATATGGACATAAATGTAAGAGCTGTTCAGATCTCGCGTCAGGTCTGATATCCTGTATGCAAGTGAGTCAGTGTGGATTCGTGGTGCAACACAGCGAAATCTTTAAAAAAAAAGTAAAAATAATGATTAATCAAACCTCAAACTGATAATTAAGCACTGGCAGCCACATATTCCATACAGATCAAAATGTAAACGAATATCATTGTATATAAAATAAATATATCTGATTTTTATGGAAGCGTTTCATTTTGCTTCACCTGATATGTTATGAAATTTCACACACATATATTTTAAAGTATTCTGGTTCTAACGAGCCCACCCACATTAATATTGGTCATTGTTAGGTGGTCCAACGTAATGTTTGAAAAAGGGTGGGTTCTGTACATTTCAACAGCAGTTTCTGGGTCAGACACAGGTCTGCTCAGCTCATGAGCTGACTGGTGGGACCATACAGTAAATATTTACCAGAACAGACATTCAGACAGATATACACACTCGTATGGCTGTGTTGGCCTGTTTGAATACACTGCATGTTTACCCTCTGCATGCTGAATCCTCTGCTGGATCACTAAGTTCTTACTCTTCTTCAGAGATGAGTCGCCTCTCCTGCTGGTGCTCAGCAGACTGTCAATATCAGTGTTTGTACATCCGGTCTGCAAGAGTTGGAACGGTGTCTCATCTGTCAGTTCTCTCACTCTTATATTTAAATTGGTGGGTTTCAGTGTTGAGAAGTTGCTTTCACAGATGTAAACACTCAGACACAGAGGCCATCAGAGCACTATCGTGCTTCTTGGTTCGATTTAGCTGCTCAGCCTGAGCTATCGGCAGAAACTCAGTCTAACTAAAGGTCAAAGGGCCCAATTCCCTAAAAGTGAGCTTGTATGAAAACGTGTGCAATCTTGATGTCACCCACAAAAAAAATCTACTAACAGTGTGGCCTGAGGACTGCATCGTTGAAGTGAGGACGAACAACATGCAACCTATGCTGCCATGCCTTGAGCTGCTTGGACATATACTCTCACATATATTCAACATGCAGAATGGGCAGACGATTAATGTTCCATCCCCACAGGAAGCACTGAATGAAACCAAACTCAGATGTAGGAGGTTGTTGGCTTCCCAAAAGTAATCGAAGCGGTTGGTTGTACTCGTGTGCAAATTCTTAGGCTAGACACAGTGTTCTGTCGAGATTTCCTACCTCCGCAAGACGTCCCACGATCACGTGAGGTATCACGTGAGGTAGCACGTGAGGTAGCACGTTTCGACAGACATATCTGTCGAAACGTGCTACCTTGTCAGAAAATCCTACCGTGTGCTTCCAGTTTCATTGTTTTTGTCATTGCTGTTTCAGAAGAAGAGCAGCAGCAGCAGCAGCAGCAGCAGCAGCACAACAGAAAAGAATGGAGTGTCACGGGTGTGGAAAAGGATCCAAGAGCGACACGTACGAACAGACAAAAGCTCTTTAATACACGGAGCATCCAGAACAGGAACAGACAATCTCGGGTCGGGAACAGAAGGCAGGCAGGTTTTCCGGGGAGCAGAGACAGAGGCAGGTCAGGTACAGGCAGGGTCGGCTAATAGTTCAAACAGGCAGAGAAAGGTGCGGGAACGTGCAGGGTAATACTGGCAACGATCT
>BJFM01000747.1:0-11352 GCA_016586285.1 Arothron firmamentum | reverse complement strand
CATTCAATTTGTGTGATAATTTTATCGTTCAGGTGTACAATATTACACAATACCTAAATAAAACCAGCAAAACACAGTTTATACGATACAACAATATATGAGAAAGAAAAAAGGCTTCACTACCTTGTATGGGGAAAATCTACATGTATTCTACAGGGTGTTAATAAATGCATTGTTAATAAGCGCTTTTAAGTTAATATTAGCTCTGGAAAATCAAACCAAAAATGAACTTTCCTGACTTTGTCCTCAGTGTTTGATGGTTTCATCTCCTGCGCTTCCTCCCAAGCCCACCACTGTTTCTCTGCACCCCCCGGCTCTCCTTCTGCAGCCATGACCCAGTTCCCTGCCGGTTTATTCAGCGTCATGACTGAATAAATCAGTGCGGAAAACAATCAGACGCCCAAACGCCTCCTTTGCTGCTGCTGAGCAGGCCAGCTGCTGGGGCAGGCGTTGGCTGATTTAGCTGCCAACGTCAGACTCAACAAATCCTGAACATAAATCCATATTAAATGGAGCCAGTCTGACCTCACGGGCACCTCAGACGTGAGACAGCACTTGAAGATACCAGTTAATGACAGAGAACAAACTACAGTCACAAAATTAGGAAAACTGAAAGATTTTTTATAGTGCGAATGCGAAAGAGCATCCGAATGATTTTAATGAATACAAGAACTTTACTGTACACTGTATAAAAAAAAACCATTCTAAAATCAAGTGACAAAACAGCAGCAGATATCACAATATACAAACAATAGCGACACAATGTGTTCTGTACAGAGTTGTGGAACTAAGGCAGAGCAAGGCACCAGCTCAGGCGTCACCGCTCTACACTGTCAACACTACTGGTTGTGCCTGGCGTCCCACAGGGTAAGGGTCCTGTTACAACAGGAAGTAAAGTACATCAAATTAAGATACCACATTTATTATTTGTTCATCCAAATTAATCCACAATCCTATTACCTATTTATGCCATTAGAGTTTATATTAATTTATCTGAATCTTAAAAGAGCTGTTTATTGTATTTGGAAAAGAGTTTACAGACTTCAGGAAATACCTGAAGTAAATAAACCAGTGTTACACTTCAATAACTTATCAGGTTTGTGGAAGGCAACCACGACGTTAGCGCAGGTCAGGCGAAGCTTTTCCATTACAAGACAGGAGCAGACGGTCACAGAGCAGGCAGGAAAGAGCAGACGAGCACAGAGACGCTGATGAGCATCAGGAGGGTCATGGGCTGAAGGAGGTGGGCGGAGCTCTTCAGCATCACCTCAGTGGGGTAGTGGTCACTGATTAACAGCACCTGGCAGACGACAAAGTAGCGATTCAGCGGAAACGGACGCAGAAACATGCCGTTTGCTGCAAGTTTGGGCGGCGGCGGCGCTTAAACAGCCTGGTTTAGATAACAGGAGGACATGACAGACCGTGCTTCTGGGGATTTTGAACTCCTTGTTGATTTGGAAGACTTTGGCTGAGTACGGGCTGACTGCCTTCAGGAAGGGTTCCCCGTGTACGACGATCCTAAAACACACACGAGCGTAGAGTGGTCCGAATCTGGCCTCGGTCCACCTGGGTCGCTGTGGGGGTTTTGTTTTTATACACACCTGTCGTAAGCGCAGCTCTGCTCCTCGCTGACGGTCGTGTCCACTTTGTCTCCGATCAGCCAAGAAAAGTTCAAGTTCTTGAAGAGCCGGATGTTTTTCTTGTCGGCTCGAGTCATGTGGGCACAGCCTGCGTGGAAGTTCCCCAGGAACATCACATTCTACACACACACACACACAAATAATGTTAGAAAAAAACATTACAGCATAGAGACGACAACCCATTGACTAAAAAAGCTAAGATCAGCAAGTTAGGTTAATCAAGTTGCGTTTGGGAATCAGCGTCTGCATCATCAGCTCGTCAGGGATGAGAGCATCCCAGCAGACGTGCTCACCTGGTTGTTAAACTTCTTGCTGACCTCCTGGAAAACGTCATGGAGCCTGTCGATCTCCTGCACCGTCCGCTCAGGCTGAGTGTTCACAGCGACCAAAGCAAACCTTTTAGCCGCTGCAGGACGGAGAGGAGGTGCGGTCAGTAAACGGGGACTCGGTCACGCCCTGGCGGCGGCGTATCCCGCGCCCACCTGTTTTTTGACTCTGGAACTGCACGGCGAAGGGCTCCCTGGCGAAGGACTGCGCCTTCTGGTACTGAAACTGACCCGTCATATTCGCAGCCCCGCGCCTGGGTGGAGGAAAGAGGGATGGGGGGGGAAGGAGCAGAGGAGCAGTCAGGGCGGGGAGGCTGGTTGTTGAGAGAGGAATCAGGCCGGACGCCTCACCTGTAGATGAAGACGAACTGCTGCATGTTGTTGGGAGAGGTTCCCATACTCTTACTGGTCACTGACTGGTACGTGTGGCCCTCATACCTCAACACAACAGACACAGAGGAGAGCTGCTGAGGAGCGCGAATCGTGCAGGCGTGCGACGTTCACGCCCTACGTGCTCAATTCTGCCCTCTTCATTACTGAACGTCCAGGTGAATTTTGACTGATTACAGGAAAGGAAAAGTCCCAGTTCTGATGGCCGAGAAGCCCAAAGTGCACCGGCTGCGGCTGCGGCTGCGGCTCCGATCGCATACGCTCCACGTCCATTTCGGAGCGGGTCGCAACAAGCTAGCGCGGTGCATCGCCTGCGGGACAGGACGCCGAGTGCGAAGAGAAAATAAAACATTGGGGGAAATTGTCAAAATGAAAGGTCGTGTTGTGAAGGTCATCTCGCAATCATTGGACGAGGAAAGACTCGGCATCAAAGTACGAAGCCAAACCGCTATTGATGGCGCGTCGCATCCTTTTGAGAAGGATAATATAAACAGACATGGTACGGAAAGCGATTTCAGGAGCCGCACAGCTCTTGACGCAGCCGGAGCGCTTTGCCGGACGGCAGAGTCAGAGCGAAACGCGTTCAGAGTCCTTTCGGAGGCTTCATTTGCAATCTGTCTGATGGCTCAGCGAAGCATTCGTAGCCAGATGCTAATGTGGCCCCCGGAACCAGACGGATGGGACTGGAGCAGCGGGCATCCCGGGGAGCCGGAAGACCTGCAACAAGCATGTCAGACATGCAGGAAAGCATGGAATTGCCGCAGCGGCGTGCAGATTACGGATTACCGTGATCACATGTGGGTTAGAAGCACCAGCGGACATGCAGGGGGAGGTGACGGGACGGTCACGACTGCGCAGAATTCAGATTGTGTGCGCAGGCGTGGCCCCCAGCAGGAGGAAAAGCACGGAAATGCCGTCCGAATCAAGCTGTGAGGTTCTCATCTGTAAAGCCGCCGTGCAGCGACGGCGTCCCAGAGGCGGAAGATCAGATCCCAACTGTCGGATGCGAGTCATCCGACCGGCTGAATGCAGAGATGCGCGAGCGTCATTCAGACATGCGAGGGTCGTCTGGGCCGCCCTTAAGAGCAGCCCGGCAGCAGGGGTGGGCAATTATTTAGCCTGAAGGGCCACGGTGGGTTGTAGATCAGAGGTTAGCTACAAATCCTGCTTGATGGACTATTGACTGAGAAAATATGTTGAAGAGGCTGTAAATTGGTCCAACTAGAGATGATGATGAAGCTCCAGATGACGTTTGGCCCCACCTTCTTGAGAGGACATGTTAGCATGCTAGGTGAAGGGGGGGGTCTGAACCTTTTTCTAAGCAATCAAGCTGACAACCCTCTTCATTTGACTTTTGGAGGAATGATTGTGAGGCTCTGCGGGCCGGATTAAATAGCTCATCGGACCACATGTGGCCCCCGGGCCTCAGTTTGCCCACCTCTGGCCTACACACAGATGTGTTGTCAGACCGATCTGGTTCTGAGGGGCTTCGCCGCCATCAGTTCCTGTGGACACAGACGTGTTTGACAGTCGGCTGATTGATGATTGCTGTTGCGTGCTGAATCAGAAATCACAGCCATGATCACAAGCAATTCTGATCGAAAGAAGTGACAGCCGCAGTCACAACGCACCACGTTTATGGGGCTATTGTTGCTCAAAACAAGTTTGGAGTTGTAGTAAGGAAAATACTACACAAATGTAGTTTTTGTACAAACAGTCAGTACACTAAAGCTAGTCCGTAAAGGACAGGTTGTGAGAGTCTGTGCGACAATTAGCCCCATATACGTTAAATGGAGGAATTAATGATGAGATGACACTGGTAAAGTCTACTGTACCTCTTTTTGTTGCTGTGGAAGGCAGACACACACAGGCAGTTAGGACCATTTAACACAATTCCATCATTTGCTTAATGTCCTTTAGCGGTTTTGTGCCACTTTAAAGATGATGTCACTAAAACAATCACTGTAACGATTATAGTTACAGTCTCAGCACTGTAGTTTTAGTATTTAGTGTTTTCGTTTTCGTTTTCGTTTTAGTATTCTCCTCAGGCTTGCACGTCCTTGAGCTGCTGGAAATGTGAATTTCTCTTGCAGATGAATAAAGTTTCTGTCTATCTATGGGCTGTATTGTGTCAGACGTGCTCATTTCCAACGTCCTGATGTCATTGTCGTCACCTGGTCCCGCAGAAAGCTTCTACCGTGACCCCATGGCCTCGCTGTGGCTGAAACACACTCTCTACCTTCACACACCCCAAGCAGCTGTGGAGTTTGCCCCTTCACCTGCGTCACCAGCCAGGGGGAAAAAGAGCCTTTCGCTCCCGGGCTCTCTCCTCCACCTCCACCACCACCACCACCACCACCCCTCACGCAGCTGCCTGCAGGGATCGAACTACCAACTCTGCTCGGGCACGTCACACAGTGGCCTGGCTCGTGCAGCCAACGTGCACTCCGGGCTCCGGCGTTCCCTGAACGCGTGGCTGCATTCCAGCCGCTGCGACGGCAGCACCCGCCCTTCATAAACACCAACCCTTCTGCAGTTGGTGCTCCGTGCGGAGGTCGGTGCCCTGCCTTTTTAAGGCCGTTAGCGGGCGCGTACGTAGCCTCAGCAGGGACGCGCAAAGTACGCGTGCTCGTTAAATCCTGCCGGTGAACATTAGCTCAGAGCTGCCTTGCCGGTTGTGCCTCTAGACAACGTTAATTAATTATTCAGCCTGAAGGCCATGTTGGGTTTAGATCTTGATGAAGGGGCCGGTCAGGTGGTGCAGGAAACTAACCCCCCCAATGAGGATCAGAGGTTAGCTAAAAATCCTGCTGGATGACTGAGAAAATATTGTGAAGAGGCTGTAAATTGGTGCAACTAGAGATGGATGATGAAGCTCCAAAAGATGTTTGGCCCCACCTTCTTGAGAGGACATGTTAGCATGCTAGGTGAATGGGGGGGGGGTCTGAACCTTGTTCTAAGCAATCAAGCTGACAACCCTCTTCATTTGGCTTTTGGAGAAACGATTATGAGGCTCTGGCCTCATATGAGGCCGGATTAGATAGTTGATCGGGCCACATGTTGCCCCCGGGACTCAGTTTGCCCAGCTCTGGTTTAAACTCATGAGGACTTGAACTCTGAAACTGTGATGGTTCTTCTGCACCTACCCTGACATCGAGCTCAGCGGTGGAGGAAGAGCAAACTCATCAGTAATTCTGCTGGATGCCTGCACCCTAAGCATGCTCAGTGAACAGCTAACAAAGATCAGCCAGGAGATGAACTATACCTGTACCTGTTGAGAGAAGCAAGCAAAGGTTTCATGACGCTACCATCAGGATCCATGACTTCCAGCAGAAGAGCGATGTCACACCGGGACAAAACCTACAGACACACACACACACACATATTCAGAGATATGTTTTATCAACCAGCAGCGCCTGACGTTCACTCCTGTCAGCATCCTGACGTGTGTTTTACCCGTGTCAGTGTGTGCATCACTCTGTAATTTGAAGCCTTCGCCTTGTTGAACTCCTGCAGATTGTAGGCGCAGATCCTCAATCCTGACGCCGCCGCCTGTCCGACGACAACCAGCAGCAGGAGGAGCGAAAGAAGAACAGAACGCCAGCCCATGGTTGGTCTGGGGGGCGAAACACAGGAGGCGTGATGCCTGGATGCCACGGGAGCGTGATGGCACGGGCTGCTAACGCTGGCTGATGCACAGATCATCTGAAGGCAGGGCTCAGCCCACCATTCCCTCCACCACCACCACCACCACCACCACCACCACCTTTCATCTGACCGGCCATCATTGAGCAGGAGCTTATCTGGGTCAGTCTGGTTAATGTTTAACAGCGTGGCGCTACAACGGCACTGCAACAGGCCCTTTAATGGGTCTGGAAACATTACTGGAGTCCAAGCAGTCAGCCAAGGAATGCCGATTAAAGACGTCGTATTTCAGTCCTGACTGACTGTCTGTGGGTCAAACATCAACAGAACTGACGCCTCAGTAAATTGGTGCAACTAGAGGTGGATGATAAAGCTCCAGATGATGTTTGGCTCCACCTTCTTGAGAGGACATGTTAGCATGCTAGGTGAAGGGGGGGTCTGGACCTTTTTCTAACCAATCAGGCTGACAACCCTCTTCATTTGGCTTCTGGAGAAATGATTGTGAGGCTCTGCGGGCCGGATTGAATAGCTCATTGGGCCACATGTGGCCCCCGAGCCTCAGTTTGCCCACCTCTGGACTAGATGGCGCAGGTATATCACACACTAACACGCACACACTCAAATAGAAACACAGATATATTAATTTTACATTTAGGTTGATGGGCTTGTGCAAGTTTGCGTGTCAAATAACTTTATTCTACAGACACAGATAATACTGCAGGCACTGGGTTTCCATTAGAACCTGGATCACCTATTTATTTCTTTGAATATACTTTCCTGAGAGATTATGCAAATGTCTCCGAGATCAGCACAGCATGGTATTTTAGTTTATAAAAACCTGATTAAAAACAAAAAATTCTGCCAAAAATCCACACTGAGCAGGACCCCTCAGACATGAGAACATAAACAGAGTCTGCATGAGAATTTAAGTGGCATTAAATGCATTATTTAATGCCTTCCACGCATATAAACTGCCTCAAGTCAGACAGAAAACTACAGCGAGTTTTTACCAGATTAAGACCCACTTCTGCCGCTCGTTCAGAGACAGTCAGGCTGACTGGTGAAACTGGTCTGCAGGACAGGTGTGAACAAGTTCAGGCAGCCTGGAGGTGATTGGTTTCGTCAGTCCTGGCTGCTGTGATCCAGGGCAGAGAGTCAGGAGATCAGAGGGGGAGCGCAGGCGAAGCTCGGCGAGCTGTTGCTGTAGAGAAGCGCAAACTCTAACTCGCTGCCCGAAGGAAGCCGGTTTCCTTCCTGCAACCTTCCAGAAGCTGAGCAGAGACAGCAGGGACGGCGCCGTCTCCAGCTCTGCCGCTGCTTCCCTGCAGGGCAGCGGGAGAAGACCAGCTGAGGAGCAAACCTGCTTCAGCTTCAGGAGATCAGAAGGACGGATGGCCAACCATGCAGCCACAGCAACCTTGACTGCCTGCCTGACTGACTGACTGACTGCTGCTCGCTGCCGGTAGTCTGTGCCGACAGTCTGGAGGGGACGCGCCCTGCCTTCCAAACTGGTGGGACTAGTCGAGCGACTTCAGTCCAGCGCAATAACCAGCTCGGCTTTTCTGGCTGCTCTGAGATCAGTGAGGTGCGCTACAAGGCCGAGTTGTGGGGGGGGGCATGTTGGCTTTTCAGAGTGACGTCTTCATGGACCTGGTCAGAACCATCGCCGGGCCCACTCTGCCTCCCTGAGATCTGAGCAGACACCAGGAAGCAGCACCGTCTTTCCATGGCAACCGGGCTGGATTTGCCAGCCTTTGTGTAAACTATAGCCTGGCCTTTTCCTCATATTTTAAATTAATGTGAGAGCTTTACCTTCAACAAAGACACCAACGGGAAGCTGACCACATGTATTTGAACTGGCGATGAGTCATGACAGACGTTTCTGAAGATGCAAGAGCAGCCTGACGGGTCAGAACTGAGTCACATGCCTGCCTTTGATGGTGGCGCGGCTGCTCCAGCCGGGGTCACGCCTCGCGCTCAAACACAGCTTCCTCCACCTTTGTGGGGACTTTGACGCCCTGGAGAGACTCTCGTGTCGACTGGGCCGATTCTCTAAGGGTGATCTCAATCCGAGGTCTTTTTCAGAAGAGCAAGAAGCTGCGATCTGGATTTGTGTCCGTCGTGAGCAGAGCACAGCTCAACACAAACCCGGGCTCACGCGAGCGCTGTCAGCACAGCAGACACGTGAGAAAAGCCCTGAGTGGTCGTCTAAAAACCTGACATATGCTCAGAAGTGAATTAAATCCTTATTCTAGCATGGAGTCGTACCGCCCGACCTAAAGATTTCCCTCTTTATGTTTTATTAAACGTCCCAGAATCTGACAGCAGCAGTTTAAAGGATCCAAGGACGCAACCGGAGCTCCGGATTCTTCAGAACGAATGTCTGTCTGTTTGTGACGCCTTCAGGAACAGCCTTTGTCTCACTTCTAATCAGAAACCTGGTGTTTACAGTTAAAGCCATCAGCTAACCAGCCCAGCCCAGGGTTTGCGCTTCTCACTGAGCAACAGGTACAAATACAAAACATGCACACACACACTTCCAGGCAAAGTAACGCCCAGTGAGCAGACCAGTAAGTGAGACTGGTTGAGACTGGAGCTTGCTTCTCTTACCTGTTGAGGTGAGCACACGATCGACTCTGGCTCTTCTGAAGCAGCTTCCTGGTTCCTGCAGTAAAGGTGGAGGCTCCAACTTGGAGCCTTCAAGCTGTTGGTGACTCCAGTTTAACACTACCTGGACACGCCCACCCACACCGCTGCGTTCAGGGCCTGTGGGAGAGATGAGGGCTTTCCTCTTCACCCAGGTGAGGATGAATTCAGGGCGTTTGAAAGAAAAGCAGAAATTTGATCTTTGTTACAGCCGTCATGATAAATGATTATTAACAGTGAGCTTTTGTGATGAGTAAATCACTTTTTGGGCAGACAAGAGTTGCTAGCTATGGTCTTGGATCGGCTTCATTTATGCTTTGATTTATCTCCAACCAACCCAAATAAGTCATTCACGGTTAAAGACAGATCTTTGGCGCCGAAGCATATTCTCAACACTTTAGATTTGGATGTTCTAGGAGACAAAAACGTCTTTGTAGAAATATGTAGGTGCCATGTAACCTGTCTACATATGTGTGATGTGTTAACGTACACAAACAACATATTTCTTTTTCTTAAATGATAGCTGAATCTATAGAATTTCTAACTATTTTCACATTTAAATTAGTTTTGTGGTTAAATGTTCTACGGTAACACCAAAAATCAGGGTGGCGATGCCTTTTTGTGGGTTTTCAGTAGTCTCCGGTGCAGTTACACACATCTATTCGAAATGTCTCATCTATCTTTTTGTGTATTAATGACATTTACAAATTGAATATATTTGACCTGTGATAATGGCCAAACTCGTTGGTTTGGCGCCCCCTGCTGCTGACACGCAGTAGTGCTTTCCCTTACATGGTCACTGTGGGACATCCAGCCGAACCGGGGCCACCTATCCCGCAGCCTGGAGCGCTGCGGAGTTTCGGGAACAGTTACTCGCCCATCTCGGAGGTGTTGGCCGGGCCCAGGCGTCGATCAGCCCGCTGACATGGAGTGACAGGGGGGGGGGGCACGGTGAATCTCCGGTCCAGGGGTCAGTACTCCGGAGCTGACTGTCAACCTGTTAGTTAGCTTGCGTGCTAAGTTTACCGTAATGGGAGCTAACTGTTGTAGCCTTTAGCCCTCCCGGTCCTTTCGGGGAGTCGTGTGAGTGTCAAAGTTAAAAAAGCAACTGTGATTTTTCCCTGCTTGTGTGGATTAAACTCAGAAACTCTGGCTGGTTTCTGAGCATTGACGGTCAACTCGGTATCGGCATTAATACCGCCGGAAGGAAAAGTTGTAATATAACTCTTCGCTAATCTTCCCGAACCTACTTGGGACAATAACGCTGCTCTTCGCCTTTAACATTATTTTAGGTTTCTGCGCCCAGTTAGGTTTATGTTGGAGTTAATGGTTAGAACCCACCAGTCAATGTTTACATCAAGTTAACTGGTCGGGGTGATGCATTTACGGAGACTCGGAAACTACGCCGTTTGGTGTGATTTTGAAGTTTCCGTTTTAGTCTACTCATTGTTTACAAAGTTATCTTTTTAGAACTAATAATCAATACGTCAGGAATATAGTCAAGAGTAACGCGAGAACCACTGCCTCTTCAGTGTTGGTAAAAAAAACTAAGAAAATTGGTAAAATTGGACCCTCGCGAACGCAACATCCCCCCCTGAGCGAAGAGGAATTCCCGGTCATCCTGATAAGGTGACAGCAGAAATACTCAACATCACCTTTAAAAAAAAAAAAAAGGTTTATAGTTGCACTCACTTGTTTTATGACATCACTGTGTGGAGAAATGTCAGCTTCAATTTTAATCTTTTGAATCCCTTTAATCGCCCCCAAAGTGTTGCAAAATTTAAACCATTTACCTTCCCGCAGGCTGGTTGCCTGCACAGATATGCATTAAATCTATAGAAAGAAACAACACGAGGCAGATTGTCGTTAAACGCTCCAACAGCAGCCAGAAAAACCCAGTTCGGTCGTACCGGGTCGGTGCAAGCGTCGGTTAATGCCCACCTCGACTGCGGTTCAAGGTCATTTCCACCTGAAGGTGATTAAAATGATGCATGTAGATGCTGTGTTACCACGCTGGAGGACCTTTCAGGAGCAGAGAACCGTCCTCAGACAGGCGCCTGCAGGTCTGGTCCAGTGGGCCTCAACCCACTGGACCGGTCCAGTGGGGCGAAGCCCGCCTGTGCAGGCTGAGGTTCTGACACGCTGTTGTTTCAGCAGGGTCCAGACGCAGCGATGGCTTCCCGCCTGCTCCATCGTCTGAGACGCTCCCTGTTTAAAGACGAGGACGGGGTCGGGGTCGGTCCCGGACCCGAGCCCGAGAAGGCCCGGTCTACGGGGGACAGCTGGGAGGCGGAGCTGGAGGAGGAAGAGGAATGCGTCAGCGAGCGACTGGGAGGGAAGCTGTGCTTCAACAGCGGCCAGGAGGAGGGAGCGGAGGATGAAGGCGAGGGCTCCGGACAGGACAGCGACTCCGACATCCTCGGGGAGTCCGTGGAGGAGGGCCGGAGCAGCACAGGTGTGGAGTTAGCTGGACACGCGTGGTAGCGGACCACAGCTCTGATAGCGAGCTGCCCCCACGCTCTTTCAGAGCCCAATAATGTTCCATCTGAATGTGTCAGAAAAATAGTTGCAATTGACGATTATATTGTCTTATTTTTTCTTTTTTCTCTTCTACTATCAGCATAATGAGCTTTAATAACACATTCTGTCCTATCCTGAACACCTGAATGCATCAGAGCAGTTTACTGACTTGTTGGACATCAGAA